>PVIJ01004428.1:7469-59907 GCA_004024925.1 Scalopus aquaticus
ACAACTCAACAAAAACAAAGCCAATAACCCAGTCAAAAAATGGGCAGAAGAGCTCAAAAGGCACTTCTCCAAAGAAGAAAAGCAAATGGCCAACAGATACATGAAAAAATGCTCAACATCACTTATAATCAAGGAAATGCAAATCAAAACCACTATGAGATACCACCTCACACCTGTGAGGATGGCACATATTAAAAATGCAGGCAACAACAAATGCTGGAAAGGATGTGGAGAAAAAGGAACTCTTCTACACTGCTGGTGGGAATGTGAACTGGTCCAACCACCATGGAAAGCTGTATGGCGATTCCTCAAACTGCTAAACATGGAGCTTCCATACGACCCAGCAATCCCACTTTTGGGAATTTACCCAAAGGACACAAAAACACTAATCTGAAAGGATACATGCACCCGTATGTTCATTGAGGCATTGTTCACAATAGCAAAGGTATGGAAGCAACCCAGATGTCCAAAACTAGATGATTGGATCAAGAAGATGTGGTACATATACACAATGGAATACTATTCAGCATGGAAAGAAGATAAACACATGCAATTTGCAGCGACATGGATGGAATTAGAGGGGATCATACTCAGTGAAATGAGCCAGAAAGAAAGAGAAAAATATCGAATGGTTGCACTTATAACAGTACTATAAGGAAACCAAATAGGAGAGAGACACTGGTGGGGGGGGGGAAGGGGGGCAGCAGGAGGGGAGAGTAAGGGCACAAAATGGAATAGAAAAGAACACAAGGGACCATGGAGATGGATCACGGGTGAATTGGTGGTGGGCTACCCAAGGGGAATACAAAATGTAAAAGACAAATATAACAATAAAAATATACATTAAAAAAAAATTCTCTTTTGGTCTCCCATGAGCAACACTGCCTATAAAATGCTTGATGCATAATCCCCACTCTACCTTTCACCAGGGGAAGTAGCTTTCTCAACCAATCAGGCTCTCCCAGCCCCAGAAGGATCAGTTGACATGTACCTCATAGTGCTTCCACTTACAATTTTAGTATAGGGCGAAAGTCATTTATATAGGTGCCCTTGCCTTGCCTACACAATATTACTAAATAATCTCAAGGAAAGTGTTGAACTAGGAAAGTGTTAAGAAAAGATTCAGCACTACATATTACTTACAATATATATTACTAAAATCTTATTTTTAGTACACAGCTTTGCTTTGTATTAACAAAAAATTATTTTTCTATTTTCTTTACACAAATCTTATCTTTTGAAGTACCTAGAGATCACAGTATCATCTTGTATAATAGGAAACGGAAGTAAAGTGTCATGATTTGCTTAATGAGTTAGGAAATTGTTAAACATAGAATTCAGATTCTTGGATTTAATCTTCCCATTACTTGCTGGTACAAGAACAAGAATGAACAAATCTTCAATTTGTTGAACTTGGCTAAAGATTTTCTTGTCTGATGAAAGGGATCTCCAAGGTCAATTGGTCTAATCTTCCTTTGCCAAACAACCACCTATGTGATAGCTCTCCCAAGGATAAACATCCCAAGCTAAACATCCAAACAAGGTCATTATTGTGCCCCATGCATTTAAGCCTGGGGACCCACTCCCGATAGATGAGGAGAGCTATAATAGAAACACCGGCAATTTCTCTTTTGAGACCAAATGAAGCATCTCAGAACCCAATGGGATAGCATTTTGGAGTCAAAATTTAGGAGTCTGTGGGCAGCTTTGTTTATAAAACAAGTGGCACGTTGCTGTATAGATTGTCTAGCCAATAACAACAAACTTCAGAGTCTCTTAGAAATGCATCTTGTAATACGAAGATATTGCTACTCATCACGAAGGAAATACACAGCAGTTAGAGCAGCTACTTCTGCCCTTGTGCATGGTGGATTATATAAAATACGTCAACTGTTTGGGATTTTTCCATTTATTTTCTATGTTATGAATCAGAACAAGGATGTCAGGACTTCATACCTAAGGATTCTTATTATGTAGGAGGTATTGGCATGAGTCCTAAAATATTTAATCCAGGGAACTATTCACATTTTAAATATAGCAACTGAAAACAGTGATAAGCTAAAATTGGTCTAGGAGAAGAGAGAAATTGGTCAGGAGAAGAGAGAAAGTATTTACTTGAGGAGATGAACATTTTTCCAAATTTTTTTTAAGATCAGGAAATAAATAGCTTGGTTTTTAGTGTGGATAGGCTTAATATTGCAAACATAACTCTTTTCTTCCAATGCATAAATATACTTTATATGGTGGGAAACAGCCTGGAAAGCACATTGGACTTAGCTTCCTGGTCAGATAATTAGAGGTCTGGGGTTGAACACACAGAGGAATTGAAGGGTGAGGCCCACAGCACCAGAGGGAGAGGAGGCGTTAGCTAGTGAGAGAAGGGTTCTTGAATTTATCATCCTAAAATGTTGTGTGCCAGCTGGTGCAGCTGGAGCCTTGCTGGTAAATCAAACTATTTGCCTTTTTGGGGGGCTTGCAGGAGGATGGTTTCACATTAATTGTTTTTTAAAAATACATAAAAATGCTATTGCTCTTTCCAGTTTTAATTTTTCATTTCTACTCAAGTCTATGATCAATAAAGGGATCTTAGGGGCCCTCAGTGAAAATATAGCTAAATAAGTGCTTCTTTGAATGAATAAAAAATATGTTCTAAAATAAGGTTAAGTTACAAGTGAAATCAGACACAGATAGGTAAAAGATTGATTAATTTGAGTATCTTAAATAATATTTAAATGACATTTATATTTTTCCTAGACAAGAAATACAATTAGAAAACTTAACATCTTTACATTGATTATAATAAAAAGGAAGAGTGAGAAAAAGAGCAAGTAACACCCTGGCGTGCAAAAGATCATTTTAAAAATTCACTGAAAACAAAGATTATAAAGTATGTTACTTTTTCTTGTATGAAATGAAACATGAAAAAGCTGACTCAACTCCAAAGTTAAAGTAATCATTGGAATCTGTAGTAATAAGTAGTAATATGGTAGGTAAGTTTGAAATGTCCAGCGATATAGTGTGACAGCTAACGTAGGGGCCAAGGACCCTGAGAGTGAAGACTCAGATTGAAGGGGCTGCCCATCATGTGTGAAGATAAAGGTCTAACTCTAAACTCAGTTGTTTTTTAGGGGGTTAGCGATAGATATAAACTAACCCATCACTTGCTATCAGCAAGTCAAAACACTAATGCTTTCAGAGTTCAGACTCTCAAATCAGAATGCCAGGGTTCAAAATCTGGCTCCGATTACAAGCTGTGTGACCTTGGACAAGATACTTAAACACTATAGCTCAGTCTCCTTATCTGTAAAATGAGAACAACAATGATAGTGAACTCATGGATGGGGCTATTGACAAGCTTAAGAAAGGTAATAAATAAAAAGTATTAGAAATGGTTCTAACATTGGTGGTTGGCCTGCAATATTATTCATGATGACGAATTTAAAAATTTTAAGTTAATTATCTAGCTTGCTGTTACCCTGATAGTCCAGTGAACATAAAAGACCACTCAATGACTGAACTCATGAGTTTGACCTTATTTGCCCAATGCCTTCAGCAATTAAGCTAAACATCCAAACAAGGCCAGAGAACATTTATTGTGTACTCTGCCCAGTGTAGTGGTTTTCAAACTTGTTTGCCCCAGGATCTTAAATACTAAAAAAAAAAAAAAAAAGCTTTTAATGATGAAGGATATAATTATTGGTGTTTAACATATTAAAAAATAAAACAGAGGTGTAAACATTTATTCATCTTTTTAAAAATGACAATAACATATTGGCATGGTAATATGAAATACAAGTCTTACAAAAACAACACTATTTTCCAAAATAAACAAAAAATGGTGATGACTGGTATTGTTTTATAGTTGTAAAAGTCTCCTTAATGTTTGACAATTGTAGCGCATTAGATACTCATACCTACTTCTGCATTCCATCTTTTGCCATGTGTTGTTTTGGTTGACATATGTGAAGGAAACATGGACTCAAATATACAATGTAGTTAAAAAAGTGAGGGATAGATATAGCACAAGTAGGCTGAAAGGGCCTCAGAGATACGCAGAGTTTCTTGGGCCAAACATTGAAAGTGACTGGGGCACAGCAAAATTTTCAAGTATACACCTGATGGTACCAAGTACTATAACATCCTAATGGAATGACAGGGCAAGAGCTGCAACTGAGTAGGGAGAGAGTCTAAATAAAGGCAGTGCTGCTATTTTTGCAAAGCACCTACCAAGATTGCTCTAAGTGTATACCAGGTCGCCTATTCATTGCCTTTCTACTAGCTTGGATCAGGCCTCTTCCTAGACAGAGTCTTTCCAAATGTCCATGCCCACAAACTCCAGATATTTTAATACTAATTCAGTTTCCCAGTGGATAATACTGTCCTCAGAATGTCAACTTAAAAGTTCTTAGAATTGCTACTACATGAGAAATAAATAACACACACCTCACTCAGCTGATAGTGGTACCACCGTGTCAGAAAGAGAGCAAGAACATTCTTTGCAGACAATTTGCCATTCTTGTTTAAACACAACTATAGGTACAAATACTATATTCTGGGAAACTTTTAGACTAGAAATAGCAGTGACATTTTGGTCATTAATATTTAAGATATTTTAAAATAGTGTCTATAATAAGACTAAATGATGGCTAAAAGACCAAACATCATAAACCTAATTGATTATTTTGATACCATTTCAACTATATAAATTATGTCAAGCTTATTTGCAATTAATTTCAAATGCTCTTTTAATACAAAGCTTAAATTATGAAAGGCTATACTATTCAAAGGTGAGGATTTGTTTTAAAATTTGAACAAGTATTTATTGAGTTTTTAGTATATGCCAGACTCTAGGGAACAAAAGATGAATAAGAAACAGTGTGTGCTTTTAAAAAGCTCCAGTATTGGGCCTCCCTGGTGGCGCGACGGGTAGCACTATGAAGCTATCCAGAGCCACTGCGGCATGAGTTTGATCCCCAGCCAGGGAGATTCCCACTTAACGCAGCAGACCTCTCCTGTCTCACCCACTGCTCCCCTCAGCAGTGTACTTCAGTCGATCTGCCTGTTCTGCTCCCTACTCTGTCTCTGGTGAATCCTCACACCACCCCACACCTCTGGCCTATACCCCAGCTTGTATGTATAAAGAAATAAATCTTTAAAAAAAAAGCTACAGTATTCAGGGGCCTCCTTGGTGGCGCAAGGGGTTAAGTCTCAGCCTATGAAGCTATCAGCAGCCACTGCAGCACAAGTTCTATCCAGGCCAGGGAGAGTCCCAAATGGCGCCGCTGACCTCTCTTGCCTTACCCGCTGCTTCCCACAGCAGTATATTTCAATCAATCTGCCTGTTCTGCTCCCCAATCTGTCTCTGGTGAATCCTTTCACCCCCCTGCCCCCTGCCACACCTCTGGCCTACACCCCAGCTCTTGTACGCATAAATAAATAACTTTTTTAAAAAATTTGAAAAAGCTACAGTATTCAAAGTATGATTTATCTTTTTCATAGAAGTATTTTCAGAATATAGCAGAATAATCAGTGAATTACAGAAACATATATGTCAAATAATATATCAGAATCATGCTGAGTTAGAATACAATATAATCAACAATTCAAGGCTAAATAAAACTGAGCACACCCAGATTTTGAAAAGCAATTTTAAATATTATTGATTTTTTTCTATGTTCTAAATTGATAACATCACTCATTTGTCACTTCATCAAAGAAAAATGGCACTAGCTTCTTAACATTATTCTCTGGAAATGAATATCTATCATGAAAGTCTATCTACATAGACCATTCTTTTATATCAGAGATGAAAAAAGACTCCTAAGCAAAAGAATTTTAATTCTATAAATTTGTATGCTTAACAAATGATTAATTAGTAACTATATATTATTGACATACTTTAAAATTTACATCACATAATCTAAGAATATATTATTCATAGTCTAATTAGAATACATAGCTTGATTTTTATTATTAACTTTGCAATATGTTCTGAGGATCATAGCAAAAAGAAAATATAACAAGTTGGAAAATACAGCTTAATTTTGTGACGAAAGGGCCTTAACATAAAAAGAATGTTCAAAAAGATTTGACACTTAGTTTATAAATTCACTTTTGTCTAAGAATATTGCTTATGCTTGTTTTTACCCAATATTTATGATTGAGATAAGGCAGTATCTTTGTATTGTTGCATAGAAGAAAACAAATTTAAGTAAATACCATACTTATATAACTAAAAGTTTTCATTTCAAAAGACAGGTTTTCTGATTCCTTTCTGAGTTTAATATATCAATTACCCTACCTTCCACATTCCTAGAGTGAAAAATCATCACCAGAATGAGGCAGTTCCCTAAACAGTTAAATATGTACTTATTAATGATCAGTTATTTAAAAACATATATATACACACACACACACACTCAAGCACACACACCTAAAATAGAATATATCTGAGTTGGAATATAGAAAATAAAATTTCTTTGTGATTTTACCACAAGAATTTTTATAAGATAAGATATTTTCATAGAGTTTAAATATAATTCACAATATTTGCTACTAAAAGATCTTATCATTAACTGCTTCTGAAATGCATATTAAAATTACATTAAATTTGCACTTTGCTCAATATTATAGTTTTCTTTTTGTTATCAGCATTATTTAAAAGTTCATTTTTCATCCACAACTTGTAGTAATACTAGTTCTTCCATAATGACTTAATTATTAACAACCTATGAGAGATCTTCTAGAACTGGCAAAGGCATACGCACATCTATCTTGCTAGAAGCTTTGTGCTGAAAACGTTTCATAAGAACAAGTTGTAAAATCACTGAAATTTTCCCCTACACACAGATTAAGCAGTCCAGTGGAAAAATCTCTAAACCATACTATAGAAACTATAAGTAAAACAAAGCAGAAGAGGTATTACTGATCACTTGTGAAAATGGAATTCTCTACTATACCCTCTTTGCAATCATTTTATCCATAGTTCATCTCATGCAGATAAACTGTTCTGTCTTCCATTCAAGTTAGAGATGAAGCCCAAAGATGAATAGTACTTATTCATTATCCATCAAACCCAGTAAGCAATAGTCTATGCCACTCTATTGTTCCAGGACTTCTGTGTAATTGCTGTATCAGACCCTTCCAGCGTCACTGCTCAGGGCAGGATAATTTCAAAATCAGCCTGTCGTTTTACTACATATTTTTTAAACAGCCTGCCCACCAAAACAGAAAACGCAGCACATATGGGCAGAGATCAGACTCTTTCACCATTTAATTGATCTATTCTGACAGGAGTCAGAAACAAGATGGTCTGATTTTATTGGGGTTTTCCTCTTGGATCTCAGATTTTTTTTTAAAAAGTCAACTAATTCATAAAAGGGCAAAGCTTTTCAGGTACATTCTTGAAGAAATGGAGCATGTGTACTTGGCTCAAAAACCTCCTGGTAATGAGTGTTTCTCATTAGTCTCACTAGAGATCAGCAAATATCATTACACTTTTATGTAAAATTTTCATAGAACACAAATCTGAAATTCAACCTTCAACAGAGTTCCTATTTTTTGATGGGTGAGTCAATTATTTTTAGAGTGACATAACATGATTTTTAAGGACTTATCTGCCAATCTGCTTTTATTACCAGTAAATTACAATTGGTATTAATGCCTGGAATTCATGAACTATATTCATAGCTTTATTATGAATCTGAAAAGGACTACTTCTGAGACACAAGACTGTTTGCAATGTCTCATTCAGATTAAAATCTCATAACTATCTACTCTAGAAAACAGTAACATCCCATAAAGGTCACAGAACAATATTCTTTGCTAAAAGATTGACCTATCTCTAAAAAAAACAAAGACAAAAACTGAATTCATTTAAAATAAAGTTCAAAATTGTGCAAGTGCTCCAAACTGTTTTTTGTAATGCTATGAAATGACAGTTCTTTTCTTAAAACCATTAACATGTCTGCTGATAATAGCAACTGGTACCAAAGTCCTCATTTTTATGATGTCTTCCTCGGGGCATTAGGACCGTTACACTAAATTTTGCTTACTAACTGTTCGGCTTATGCTCAGAATTGAGTATCTTGTTTTAACAGCGAATACCATCCCCTTACATTTATGATTATTTCTAATTTCAGACTTAAATGAATTGGCACTAACAGCAAAGGCAAAAAAAAGAGATCCCATGAAAACTTGAACTGAGCCATAAATCTAAATGATATTTTATAACTCCTTCAGATCAAATGCTTTCAATTTTTATAAGCAAAAACCATTTACCCCCTTTTCCTGTATAATAATACTTAAGGGGAGAACGGCTTGTTATGCTAACACTTCAAAATTATTAAACAAAATGATATATTTACATCTGAGTGCAATTCTATTGAAACAGACATAAAATTACACTTCCAATCTCCAATTACATCCTCATCTACCATTACATGAATTTCAAAAGCAAATTTTAACTCTATGTTTTCTCCCCCAGCTGTAAAATTCTACATCTGCCTTTGTAATTACTGTAGCAGAAAGAGCCATCAGATTCCCTTGAGACAAGTGTGAACATTTAAACCTTCTCACATTCTTGGGTGCAATGGCCCTTCCTACACCCCAAATTACCCACTGTCTGTTTGCACTTCATGAAGCATCATCCTCAAACAGACCTGTACAGAGCACACTCCAGTTTACATCAGAGGCTGCATGTATCAGGAGTTCAGTCAGATCCGAGCAAAACAGAAAGAAAGCCCAGCCCATTATCCGCCACACATTTCACTCAAGCAATCCAGGGTGCAGATAGGTTCCCTTCCTTCCTACTCCACAACAAACACTTTAAAGATACAACTATTCAGGACAAAGCAGCACTTCTATAAGGAAAACGCATTTCATTCGTAAACTGTAAAGGCTTACTTGTTCTGGGAAGCTCTCTCCCTCTCCCACTGCCATTCTCTGTGGCCAAGTACGAAACCTGATAACTCAATTAGTTAACACTTTGGAGAGAGCATTGCATCTAAAAATACCCGCCTTGGGAAACTAAAGGTTTCCCCACCTCCCATTAAGGAGGTGGGAGCTGGTCAGAATTTTCTTAACTCTTTAAGTAGAGGCTGATTAGGAGCAGATGAGTATGGAAGCTGCCTGTGTCCTTACAAATAATGTGGTGCCTCCCAGAATTCCCCATGGACTTACCATATTTGTGGCCTCCGGTCAGGCTCTGTGTAGTTAGTCATGATATGTGGAGTACTGAAAATAGGAGGGCGATCAAGTGGGGAGTATTCCCTGGCAGCTCAGAATCACTCAGAAACCGGCTTTTGTCATTCTGCTTATCAGCATTTTCCTCTGTGAGCGAGCTACTGCTGACATTCCTTGCAAAGACAATACCACCATTTTCTCCTGTCTCCCTGGAATCCAGTCAGGCCTACCCTTTACCATTGGGCTTTTAACTTTTCATTTCTTTCACTACATTAGCTTTACTATTGAACATAAATATGTGTGTATACATAGCACACCCCCCCCCACCAGTGTAAAAGTGCTGTGTGTTTATAAAGAGTTATCTGACAAACCCAGTTTCCTTCTAAGGGCAAATATAATTAACAATCTTTAAAAATACAGCCCATATGCACATCCAAAAAAAAAGTACTTATTAATGCTTCTGGGTTTTTTTTAAGTTTTATTTTTATTTTTTGTTTTACCAAATGATTTCAGTTTTTTAGATCTGAGCTACATATTTAGGCATCCTTTTAGTTTTGTACTTGAGTTCAAAAGTCAAAGTCCTATCAAACCCATCACCATAACAACTTGCACTTACGGTTTATTTAGAACGGTTCTAATAGTTTCCTCAAACCTGTAAGGCTTGAAGGAAAATGCCCACAGTGGACTGAATTCAACTTTGGGAGGGGGAGTATGTAAGTCTATTCATTCGACACACGTCTAAAGAGTCTCCTAAGTGTTAGACATTGTTCTAGGTGCTGGGGTGGGGTGAAATATAATTCTGTATCAATTGAAATTTATATAATGCTGTAAAACATTATCTCAATTTTATTTTTAAAAAGTTGAGAGATTGCATATAAAAACCTGGTGTTCCTGGTGAGTGTGTGTATGTGTGTTTAAGTAACTCAAGGAATCTGGAATATCTGGGTGTTGCTGTGGGGCCCACAGTCTCCTAGCTGAGTGATGATTGCCCACTTCAGTCCCCAGCACTTCCTACCACCTTACCCTGGTCTGCTTCACTCTTGGATACTGTGTCCCCAGCTGCCCTGAAGCCTGTGCTTCTGCCCACAGTGCTAGTGATCCTTAAGGGAGCATGAACACCAGGGGGCATCCGAGAGGGGGCTGAGTGCAGGAGGGGTTGGACGATGTGCCTATGAAATGCCTGGGACTCTCCCTTCACTGGCTGTGCACCTCTCTCTCTGCTCCCTCCCACATTCATTCATTTATATAGTCACCACGTAAAGGGGGAGCACATAGCATGTGATGAAACTACACTTTGGCAGGGGAAACCTGGGGAACCACAGCCCTGCTTGCCATGTGCCTGTTTCTGGACTGAGTGAGGCAGAGTCAGAGACGTCTGCTTCTGGCATGAGGTGGGTGAGAGACAGTCTGAGAGATCCATCATCACATTTTTGGAGAAGGTTAGGCTGGCTGAAGAAATGCTCAAAATCCCCCCCACCTCCCGCCAGTTGTTACACAACTGAGAGCAATCACTTCTTCCTCAAGCTGCATCCCCAAGCCTTTCCTCTGAAGCAGCAGACTGACTTCCAAAGACATCTGCTGCATTTCTTGTCCTCAAGGTTGTCAGTTACATCTGTGTCAATGACACCTGGTGTATCAGAAGGCTGAGGCCTAGGAGACCAGACCTGTGGACACCCCTTGGGTCCTCAGACAGTCCCTAGTGTTCATAATGGAAATCAGAGCTCAAGATGTCCAGCTCCAGGCAGAGAATCACTTAGATTTTCTCTAAGGGACGCACATCGGTGTTTAATCAGGCTTACTGGTAAGGCATTAATCCTCACATCTAATTTAGATCTGTCCTACCAATTTCTTAATCTTCTGTCTTCAGTAAGATGACAGAACAGTTGGTTATCGTCTTCCAAATATTCAAAACTGTTGAGTTATCCCCCTCCCCTCCAGTTGTCTCTTCCCTAGGATAAATAATTCTGACTGATTCAACCTTTATACAGAGCTCTTCAGAGAAAAACACTCTATAATTATACTAAATAAGACGAGTAATAATTCCCATAATTGTGTCTTTCAACCCACCCCCTGGCCAGGACATTCTGTTTCCCAATCTATCATTGAGCATCTTACAGCTACTGCAGCTGCAGAAGGAGCAGCAGGGACAGAAGCTACGTCCCCAAACGGTGAGCACGGGCTGACGTGGGAGGCTGGAAGAGCCTGAATGGGGAGTCTGGTGGGTCCTATTTAAAAAAATGAAACATCGCATAGTGGGATATGATGTCACCATTTTCCACCTCATGAGAACCAATGTGCCCCATGGCAAGGAAACTCAATATCTAAAGCCACACTTTTTACACAAAAGATAGAGCAAATCACATCATCTCAGAGATCATTTACTCAAACACCCATCCTTTTAAAGATGAAGAAATGGTACACTGTAAATCATTGATATGGCACTGCCTAGAAAAATAAAAGGATTTCTTTGGAAAGCATAAAAACAGATTATTTTACAGTGATTACATTTAAAATGAGACGCATCTGTGGATTTTCAATGTGCACCAATACTGCTTAGCAGAAATGGACAAAGCTCCTGAAGAATGATTAGAGCATCACCTCAGTTCTTGACCAGTTGGAGATTCAGACTGAGACCAACACTTCCATCAGACTGCGGAAGGAAGAGTCAGGGACTCAAAGCCAGGTCTGGTGTACTTTTCTGGGTGTATCTTTAAAATACTGAGCAGTTTACACGTTATAGCCTCTTCAAAATCAACCCAGATTCCTTCCTAGGAACCAAGGTCCAGTGTCTGCTCATGTCAAACCACACTGAATCATGAGTCATCCATCAGGGATGGACCAGGAATAATATCTCTGTGAGCAAAGGAAGTGGGCAGTGGAGAGGTAGGGATGGTGCCAGGATGTTGACACCACGTGTGAGGTCCTTGGCTCACTTCTCTGGCTCGCAGGCTACTGTGAGTGCTCCCGTGCAGTCCGAGTCTTCATGTCAGCAACGTCTAACCAGACGCCACACAATATGTGCCCCACAGATGTTTTGGGAAGGTGAGAAATGCAGAAAGGAATTAGGGAGAAGGTGGTAGCATGTACATACTCAAGGGAGTTCAGGAAAAATCCTGATGTCGGAAAGCAATTTAAGTAGAGAAACATGGGCTCTTGTGCCTGTGCTGGAATAGTTCCTGAAATCCAAACACCTGGAGAGCCGCCTTTGCCTCATTCTGCCCATCCTGAAAATGGGCCTCTTTTATACTGACTCCTTAATCACTAAGGTGAAGGTTTGTTTCTTTGAGGTGACCCCTATATCTCAAGCAGGGATCTTCAAACTATGACGTCACAGCCAAATCTGCTTTGCCACCTGTTTCTCCGGGGCAGGTGTTATCTCACTGGCTCTCATACTTTAAAATGGCTGAAATAAATTACAAGGATAGTAAGATTGGGTTACTGGTAGAAATAATATGCAATGCAAAATTCTTTGCTCACAAAATTTTGTTGGAATGTGTCGGAGACTCTATGTCAAAACCTAAAATATTTAAAATCTCTTTTGTTTTCAGAGAAAGTTTGCTGTCCCCCCAATCTAGAACCAGAGATTTGGACATGGTATCTCCCTGGTCATTTTTGAAAGGCAGTGGAGTATTCTGTGCAGTTAGCATCCTGTCTGATCTTTGAGATTGAAAAATGACAGAAACCCCCAAATCTCCACAATCCATTCACTTATTAGCTTTACCTGACTGAAATATCAGTCTTCTCATATAAGATAAATACATTATACTTTGTTCTCTCTTTTTGTGTCACACACAAAATAATGAGCACCAAGATCTGGATTTTGGATAATTTTTCTGCCCACTATTCAGCAAAAACACAAAGTGCTCTTAAAAAGGAAAAATGATAGCAACATGTACATCAGAGATATTATTACAGGACAGCCCCGATATAAATGGGGCGCCTGTCTGTGGGTTCTCACCTGTGCGCTTAAAAGGAACTTATAAGACTCAACTGCAGACACACACAATAAAATTTTGAAAAAGGGTTTATTTACAAAAAGGGAAGGGAAAAAGATAAAGAATAAATTGGTGAATGCGTCCTATCAGTTCCGCTGAGCTGGAATCTCAATGGTGCACTCCAAAAAACTGGTGATCCACAAACACAAGCAATAGCCCCCGTCCAAGCTCACGTCTCGTTTTTAAATACCAAAAACCATTGTTTAGCTCCACCCTCGGTCCTCAGCATCCTTCCTTCGTTGATGATGGCATTCTGGGATTCGTAGTCCTAGGTGTCTTGGATCTCTCTGGTTTGAGGTGGGGGTAGGGTCTTGGGACACTCCCCTTTCCTGAGGACCACCCTCTTACAATATGACCCCTGAAAACTTGCAGTAGCAAAGTGTTTTTTCTATTTTTCTTGTTTTCCCCCTTTTTTTCAAGCTGAGACTGTGACACAGCCATTCTTCACAGGAACACATGGAAAAAAGCAGCTCATTGAGCTCGTAAGAGGAAAATGATCTAATCTACAAAGGAACTTTTGCCCAGCAAAGCTATCTGGATGGGCCATATCCAGCATTTTCCATATCTTCATCAGGGCATAGTCTACACTCCTTATCGGCATAGAAAAGACAAGATAAAAGTTAAAAGTTTAGAGAACCAGACTGGACTGAGACCCTTCACTTTGGAGAAAGTATGGCTTGGCATGGCCCCTGTATAAACCAAGCGAGTCAGGGACTCAATTAGTGAGGGTGAGAGGTAAGCAAGTGTCAGGGAGGTATTTCTACCTGCCCATTCTCTCCCTTTTCCAGGGCCTCAATCCTGTATCATCCAAAATTCAGTGATACCCTATGCAGACACATTCAGCAGCAATTTCTAGATTCCTTTTATAAAAACAACTGATTCTACTCTGAGAATGATCAAGTCACTGAGCTCTCAGGAGACTTGATTTATGCCCAGCAGGAAGCAGTTACAAATTCTTCTTGCTCTGGATGACTGAGAGAGCTTTTCCTTTAGAGGCTGCCTCTCCCACTGAGTTCACAAAGGGGTTTCCACACAAACCCTTTTCCAAGCCCCACTGCCATATGCCTTCAAAATCTTGATTTCCAGTAGAAGTGAAATAGATGAGTAGACATCTTTCCTCTTCCTGTGAAAATGGCTTGCATGCAAATGAGGTGAATAGACTAAAAAAGGAAGTCCTTAGAAAAGATTTGAGAGAACAAATGATGTGTGGTAATGCATTGTCTTCAGGATTTCATCTATATGCATTCTCACTGCACGCTTAACGGCTAACAGGCTATAAAAGGCTACAACAAAATCACATTGTTTTTGGTGAGCCCAAATTGCATTAGCAAAGCCTGGCTATTTCTGGACTACCAAAATGTGCTTAGTGTGACCTATAATACAGAATAGTAAGATATTTCTTTATTATTTCATATGCTCTTGAATAAAGATATGAAGAATGAAAAATTCAGACAATTAGGAAATGACCACTTTTCGCACTCCTTCGCCAATGAATGTAAATATTTTCAGTTAGATGAAGTTGACTAAATTTCTACTATTGTGCATAATTAGGGCTGGAGATTTGAAAAAACATAGTGACTCGTGGAGGGATCTGATTACATCCCGTTGAGTACAAGACCTTCAAAGATGATGAGCTTGTAGTTGTGCACTCTCAGCAATGACACATTATTCCAGGTAAATGTCCACTCACCCATCTCTGAATATGGATTAAAAGGCTTGAATAACTCACATTGGAAGTTTTCTCTACATTTTGAGCACTGACATACTGTTTAACATTTGTGAGTAAAGGATTAACACTTGCAGAAACATACCAACCTTTAAAAAAAAGCCTCTATTTAAACCATCAGAAAGGAAGAAAGCAAAGGTAAGGAAGAAAGGAATACAAGTTAGATTTGTAAGATTAATGACCTATAATTAAATATTTAGCAGTTTCCTAATTGAACTTTATCAAGCAGAAATCAACGTATCCAATTTCTTTAAAAAAGTTACTGCATATACTTAAAATGTGCACACACATGCACACAGGGATCTATATTTCCAGGAATGATTATTCAGCTCTAATTGCAATACCCTCATTCTGAGTCTGACTTGCAGATGACAGGTTTTCATCTACAAGTATCAATAAAAGGAAGAAACTAAGATCCTGTTTCCAGGCACTGCTTTTGTAATAAACACACATGCATACTCTCATATATTGTATAGATATACTAAATGTACATAATTTTTCAAAGAAACATTTAGAAAAATGGTTGTCATTAATGAGTGGAAAACATGAACTCTTAATTCAGAAACTTATTCTTTGGAAGAAATTATGTGTGACTTGGCTACATTAGGGAAAAGAATAAATCATAGTTTGGTATGAGAAATTTAAAATGCATTTATCCACAAAATTTCAGGAGACAGTAAAAGAACAGTTGATGTATCAATGTGATAAGAAATTAAGAACTAGTCTTAGGGGCACTGATCCTACTCAGATCAGACAGACCTACATTCTCTTTGTCACCATGATGAGCCCCATATTCTAACCTAAGAAACTCCCAATGTCCAACATGTGTAGATGTGATAGAGTTATTGAAACGATCTCCCTCCTACAGAAAGTAATTCCTCCCCCAAGATTAAAAAGGAGATACAACAAATATTTCTACACATCATTTCTATTTGCAATGTCCTTTTCTTCAACTCTGGAAATCAAAAGATCAAGTGGAACTTGTCACATGACGGCCCGCTGCTCTGCAGAGAGGACTGGCAGATGTCATGTGTTTTGCTCTAAGGGGTAAGAACATTTAATGACTCCAGCCTGCATTCCAAACATCTTCTACCTCTCTTCAGCAACAGGAGACTTAGGGAGTATGAGAAGTAGCAGTCAGTCATCAGAGATGGGATTAAGAATGCTTCCTCTCATGAAAGTGCCAGACTTGCTTGAGAAAGGCCATCTTGTGGTTGCTGCTGATGTTTAATTACAAAGACTTGTGGAAATGTCCCTGTTTCTTTATCTCCTAAGCCAGATGGAGGTCTGTTGGCTACTGGCTCAAAAGCAACATGCAGTCAAAACAGCACATGGGGGAACTAGGAAGAAAGGGAAGAATATTTGTCCTCACGTGGGCACTGCCAAAATAACAGCTGGATAAAAACGCACCCCTTCAAACCTCCTAAACTGTTGGATGCAGGCCATTCTAAATATTCCCAGTCCAGCCACGGTAAATGTAACTCTGTTTTGCTGCTATAATAAGTATGTGAGTTTTTCATATCTAGTCAGTTAACTAAATATTAACAAAGCAAGTAGGTACTACAAAGTCCTATTCCCTTCTTTAAGGGAATTATACTTTAATTTTTGTCAAAGAAAACCAATGGGAATAAAATTGAAAGAAATCTTTATCAAAAGAATTCTCTGATATCATCTAATACCTTTTCCCCTCCTTCCCAATTTAAGCTTCAACCACAGAGTCATCTTACATTTCTCCAAATGCTAATTATATTCCTGCCTCAGGACCTTTGCACTTTGTTTCCTTTGCCTAATTGCTTTCTTCTCCTAGGTCTTCCATGGTTTCTTCTAATCAATGAAGCCATAGAATAATTAAAAACACCTCAGATAGCCCCTTTTTAGCCACCAACTCTCAAGTATGCTTAAAATAGCTACTAGGTACCCATTATTTTCTGTGTACCATCATTTGATGATTTTTTTCATTTATTAGGTCATAGTTTGTTTCTTCCTTACCTCTCAACCCCCACAGGATTTTAATTTGTAAAAGCAGGTTGTTGTCTATCTTGTCCCCTGGTAGGATATGACCAGCAATATAGTAGATGCTCAATTAATGATGTCAAATGAATGAGTCCAGAGTTTGTAAAAAGGAATGAAAGAAGACAGGCTTCAGTTGTTGCTAACGGGAAATAAACATATCCTAAGCTAAAGGACAAGGTCAAGTAAAATGAGTTTTGGGAACATCTTCCATGGACACAGTTTCAGGAAAAGGGAAGAAGAAAACAAGTATTGAATTCTTATCTTGACCCCAGCTTTGGGCTGAGTATGCTTCATTTCAGAATTGGAAAGAATAAACCTCTTTATCCACATATTCTATAGTACAGCGAGAATACAGTGTCTGGCACAGGGCTGGACACAGAGCGAGCCCTCAATGAGTGTCTTTTGAATGATGGGAGTATCTACACCATAATGATTTATTTACTAATGTTCAAGAGAGCAGGGATGTTTTACACTCTGTTTTTGCACTAAAGGGGGCCTCTGGAGACAAGGTGGGCATAGCCTTTTGCTTCAGCAAAAGCAGCCCCTCATTTCCAGGTGCCAACAACTGGCTGTCCTTAGGTGTTTTCTCCACGGTTTGTTCTAGGCCTCAGTAGACACTTCACATTGCAGCTCTGCATTTGAGAGTCATCATCGAGGCCCAATGGAAATTACCTGGGGCCTCCACAGGGTGCAGAAAAGATATGGTGGGACTCTGGCAGGGCAGGTAGCATAAATCTCCAGAGACAAATGTCTGATTCTTCTATGCACTTTTTTCTTTTTAAAAAAAAACATTTTTATTTATTTGTGCATACAAGAACTGGGGTATAGGCCAGAGCTGGGGGAGGTGAGAGGATTCACCAGAAAGAGTGGGGGAGCAGGACAGACAGATCTACTGAAACACACTGTTGAGGGGAGCAGCGGGGGAGACAGGAGATGTCTGCTGCGCCATGTGTAGGTTAGCTCCCTGGCCAGGGAACTCAGGTCATATTGGTGATAGCATGATAGTGCTGAGACTATCAGGGAGGCCTTGCACTTCTTTTATATAGCACAGTTCCCACGACCTGTTTGTCGAACTGACCAAAACAGAACTGAGCATGCCCAGTTTGGAAATGGCACTCTCTCCTGGGTCTCTGGAGATGACATGAGCTGTGGCTTTTTTAAGGTCAGCATTACTGTTGGAGAAATATCCTCAAGAGATTTTGGGCTTTTAAAGTTACAGGAAGTTGGTGACTTTTGAGTAATAAATGAGTCATAGGAAAAGGAATAAGCACATTTCTGCATATAGCCACATAAATATAATAAAGTACAATATAATGAGAATTGAAAAACATGAGCCTCCTTTGACTCAGGTAGATAATATTTTGTGCAGAGAGTAGGGAAAAGTGCTGACTTCACTTTCATTAATTGTCTTTACTGCAGACAAGGGTAAGCTGTCCAAGGCTTATCTCTTCCCGCTTTCTCTGGGATCATTCATTTCCTCCTGAATGTCTTTGAACATCAATCACTCAATTTTCTTGAACTTTCCTTTGGTCTTTCCTTTGACCCTGCGATTCTCACCCTTCATCTCAGCACCTCCATAAAATATTCCTTCCTCTAGTTTCAAACTGTGCTCATTAAACTATCATAACAAGTTCAGTATTTACAGAAAGATTTCTGCAAAAAAGAAAGAAATCCCAAGAATAAATAGTCCAACAGATGACATTGAACAAAGTTTATAAATCACCACTAACTGATCACAACATCTCAGATGTGATTTTGTCAGAAAGATCTATCTAAACATTTAAGTTAAAAATAGAAAGCACCTGAACCCACTCCAGCCATCACTCTGGCCCCTGACCATTTTACTTTTCTTACTGGCTTTTACCTGTGTGGACTGGTGGGTATTGCTATCTTTTGTTTCCCACAATTTTTGATTATGGTCTCTCTCTCTCTCTATATATATATATATGTATATGTAGATATATATATATATAGATAGATAGATATAGATATAGATAGATAGATAGATATAGATAGATAGAGCTATATCTATCGATCTATATAGATATATATAGATCGATAGATATAGATTGATAGATATATAGATCTATATAGATATATAGATAGATATAGATATATCTGTATCTGTCTATATCTATATCTATTGATAGATATAGATATACATATGCACATACATTTTTTATTCAAGTAATGTTACACTATAATATTAAAGACACTTGAAGTAAGATTAATTATGAAGCTATATCTGTACTTATTAATTAAGCTTACTACCAAAAGTCCAATTCTGGGGTGTCAGCTCCTCGAGGGCAAGAAGCTGCCTGCTGGGACTTGCAGCGCCCCTCCTATCTAGACCCTAAGCATCAGTGCCTGATATTTAGTAAGTAACATTTGAGTGACTGAATAAATAATGATTCCGGTAGAGATTCTGATTAGGAGGACACAGAGAGAAATCAATCAACTTTAAAAAATCGAAAACTTAAAAATTTCAAATTATATAGATTTCATCCAATGATACCCAATTAAATTGCTCAATGTAGACAGAAATTATAATGCTAGTGATATTAACTGAACACTTACGTATATTCCAGGGATTAAGCATCATCTACTCATTTTCCCAATTAATTTTTCTAACACCATAAGAAGCCACTGCTAATCCTGTTATAAGTGAATTATAAAAGTCTCTATTGCCATGCTATCATGGAGAGAAACTGCAGAACACTAACTCAGCAAGAGTTAGCTAAATTAACCCTTAAAATAGCAATTTTTCAATTGTATTATGTAAATAGAGCTGGATCTGGACCAGGCAAGAAATGCAAATGAGCAAATGGTCCTGGGAATATGTGTCTTCTGAGTAATACGTGAGTCACCGGAAGAGGAATAGGCATACTTCTCTGAAGCAGTCACATGAATATAAAACTGGAAAAACCTTGCTGGACTGAAAAGATGAGCCTCACTTTCCTTGGATGAAAAACATTTCACCCAGGAAGTGTAGACTGTTGATTTAAGATACAGGCTGCATCTGAAACGGCAGGGCCCACAGGACTCCAGCTGTTAGATAGGTCTTCTAATATTTCTAGAAAGACTGTGAATCTGGGTATTTCAAAGGGTTAAGGCTCTCTCTCTTTATACACACACACACATTCACACACACACACATATATACTTTTACAACACTTTTATACTTTTACACTTATACATGTTGGCTGCTAATTTAAATTGAAAGTATACTATGAAGGACAGATCTGAAAGGAAACCACTTTTGTTCCAGATCTGAGTGCCCTATTTAAAAGCTACATGATTTAATCTAAAGATAATGTGCTTATCCTAGCTTTCAGTTCTAATATACACAATTATAGAAACTAGAAAAAATGATAGGATTCACTTGTTAATGGTCACTTATATTAAAGCAGAATTTTACTGGTCCTTTTCTTGCTTCCTAGAATGGCCTAGCACTGTGTAGACTTGGGGAGAACACCAAAGTGTTTAAAACAGTCACAGCCATTGGAATCAGAAGAAAAGGGGAGATAAGACACTGGTGCATGAAAAAGTCAAGTAGAATCTGAGTTCTCTGTCTGATAAATATCTTTTTAAATATCTCCTATAATAATATATTAGGTTTTAATTTAAATCCTTCAAGAAAGTATTTCTATATTATGGGATTTCAAAATCTATATACTTTTCACAAAGTGTGCGAATGAAATGGAAAAGCAAGTTGGTTGATCCTGTACCTTCAAAGACCCTCCCAAGAACCCAAGGATTTTGGAACCCAATTATCCAGTAAGGTTATAACTACTCAAATACATGTTGATTACAAAGTAAAATTCAGTTCCAGAATTAGCATTATTTTGCCAGTCACTGTTAGAAATGAATCATTTGTAAAAAATAAAACAAATGGAAGTGATCTAGTAAATTGTATTATCTACCCACCTTTCACTGTGGAGAGAATGATAAAATTTAATTTGCAGACTTAGATTCACTTGTTTAAATTTGTTCCATGGGATTTGAGAACATTCTAAACTATAAGTAATACCCTTCTCCTCTCTGCAAGTCATGGCATTTTTGCTGAGCTTCACTTACCACCATTCTCTAACTACCATGTTAAAGACTTTTTTAGGTGTTCCAGCAAGTTTCCACTGGTAGATATTATGAGAAAGGTGATGATTCAGAATATTCCAGTCGTTATATTTCAAGAGTGTTTGAAAATTCCCTTTCACTCTATGTGCTGAGGTGGGGCTAATTCCAATGGAAATGTTGAAGAAAAGCTTTTTTGATTTTCTAATTTACTCATCAACATGGAAGACAGAGGGCCTCCGGTGGCAGTGGCGCAGCTGTTAAGCACTGCTCTGTGGAGCTGTGGCAGCGGTGACGCAAGTTCAATGCCCAGCCAGGGAGATTCCCACATGGCGCAGCAGATGTCTCCTGCCTAGCCTGCTGCTCCCCTCAGCAGTGTATTTCCGTTGTTCTGCCTATTCTGCTCTCCACTCTGTCTCTGGCGAACCCTCTTGCTGCCCCACACCTTTAGCCTGTACCCCAGCTTGTATGCATAAATAAATAAAATCTTTAAAAAAACAAACAAAAAAACAATGAAGATAGAATTTCCAGAAGCCACAACTTACAGAGCATAACTACAACAACAACAAACTAAAAACAAAACTGCTGAAACCAAGGTCTGCATGCTATGGCTTCTGTGGAGAGAGAGGGAGGGGATGAGAATTCCCCACAGGGAACTGAGCCATAGGACAGGTTTATGAGTCCTTAGGTTATTTTAAGTTACAGCGAGTTAGGTATGGGGGCAGCTTCACCCTATGAAAAACTAGCTATCCATGGTGAGGAAAAATAAATAGAACAAGAAAAGTCAGGTAAATTTATGGTCCTTTAGTAAGCTAGATGTCCTCATAGAAATGTTACTGTTTATACAGTGGAGAAAAATGCTTTCATAATTATCCTATTAAGGACAATATAGCCCTATTATATATAAATATATCTATCCATTGATCCATCACCATGTAGTATGTGAATGGGCATGACTGGGGCAATCGCAACTGCATATGTGCATGCCGACATTTATTCAGCACCTGACATATGCCAAGCACTTTGTATTCTCAGTGAGCTCTTCTAGATTTCTTTAACCTCCAAGCCCTCACCTCTCATCCTCCTTAGACTGTTTAATTAGGTTTCATAGCACTTATCACCATCTGCCACTATTACATAACTTATGTCTATGCAAGGAGCCATGTTGAATAGATGAAGTTGGACTTAGTCTGAGAAACACTAACAATTACTCCCAAATGCCCATGGCAAGTATCAAGCCAACTAATGCAAAGTTCTGAGTGATACTGCATTAGTCAGAGACACAGCCTCGCAGACCTGAAGGTTCTTGGTAATCAGGGCTTATACTCTCTCTTATTCACCATGCACAATAGTGGGTATTCTTAAGACAAATGATTACCAATTCCTTCAAGTTGTTACCACACTGTATAGTGAATTCCTGCCTTAGAAAAAGAAAATACTACATATAGACTGATTATAATTACTTATTTGCAAGGTGTTTATAATCCAAGGATTTGTTATATTCATTATTTCACTGCGCACCACTAATTTGATCATTATCAGTATTTAGATATGATATACATAATCCTTTAATAGATGTGGGAGCCAATGCTCAGGGAGATTACAAACTTTCCCCCAAATCAGGTGGCTGAACTGGATCTGGGTGACCTAGAACATGCACTAGAACTAGGTCTTTGCATTTCTAACCTCTGATTATTAACGTGGTCTCCTAGCATTATATTGGAAACAAAACATGCAACCAGTACCACAATGTAAAAAAAAATAATTGCATAGCACCCCAGAGTTTGCTGTAAGGAAATATCTCTTCTATTCTATACTCAATATTAGAATATTAATACACATTTTGCTTAAGCCTCCAGTTTGCGCTACAGGACATTGATTTATTGATTCAACAAGTATATAGTAATCACTTACAAGGTATTAGTCACTAAAGAGTATGCCTCCAAAGAGCTTACATTCTGGGGGCTATATTTCACCCATAATTAATTGGTTTTTATGGACATGGCTATACTATCAAGATATCTGTCTGCTTGGTTACAAAAGGCAGTGATATTCAGATTTTTTTAAAAAAGTAGTATATTGAGTAGCCTGAGAGATCCACGTCTGTCCTGTCCATAAACTACGTCTATTCATTACTGATGATGACAACACAATCTACTCTGTAATCTCATCCTCCATTCACTTCAATTACCTCACAACTGTAGGGCGGTGCTTCTCCAAATAATGCCCTAGAAGAATTTCTAGAGAAAATAGACATTTCCCTTGGCCTTCCATGCTTCCTCTTTATATTAATTACGTCCACATTTCTTAAGTGCCTGAAGTGCCTTACGCTCCCATTTCAGACACTTTCTTTCCTGAAATAGCAAAGGACCCAGGCCATGTACCTACTTTGGTCATAATGACCCTACTACATCTTTAATTTCCCTTTGGAGGGACCTGGAATCTCTAAAGTGTATGTATAGAGTAACAAAATCCTCCTAGCAATCTCCTTCACATTGTCCCCAATTTTGCTGAAAATCGCTATTAAAAGGAAACTTTCTGTGCTTTCTTAGTAAAATTGGATAATGCATATTCTTCTATTTACAGAGATGCTATTTTGAATATTAAATGTGGAAAGCATAAAAAAGGCGTAAAAAGCATTTATAAACCTAATAATGATGCTGTGGAAAAGCAGACTTCATATGTCTTGGAACTTACAGCATAGTTTGGGACATGTAACAGGTACATATATAAACCAACCAGAGACACATTTCCCACTTATTGAGGGTTGGCTCTGTGCAAGCCCTGAACTGTGCATGTATTAGCTCTCGTAATCCTCAAAATTTCCTCATAAGACAGGCATTACTATACTAGCCCTATTTTGCAAGTGCAAAAGTTAAAGATAGGAGGAGATTGACAGGGCCCATGGTTACACTGCTAGGTGGAGACAAAGCTGGAACTGAAATCAGCAGGACTTCTGAGTCCATGACCCCAAACTCCATGCTAGCCTTCCTCCTTGGTTCTCCTTTACTGATTATCAGGGTGATGACAATATTTCATTTACTTGGGGTACTTCAATTATTCCAAGGGATTCTTGGCAGGTGCATATTTATTCTTAAATACCTACACAAATAGGTGTGTTCCTGTGAAACTGAGCATTTAAAAATGTGATGATGGAGGTGAGAGGAGGAAGACTTCATTACTAAAATTGATACATCAGTAATTTGATCTCCTCACCTTCCTAACACAGCATCTTACCTGATGTCCTACAGTGAAAACCATGGGAATCTGAAATCCTTAAAGGATTTCTTTTCTAATTGTACATATAGTTTTATAACAAAGATGTTTCGTTTAAAAAAAAAATCTTCAATTATTCTACATAGTGTCCTTTTACTCTTCATCCCAAACGCATTTTCTCATTAATCAGTTGTTTTCAAGATCTATGCAACTCATTCAGCAAATGCTTTTTGAGTATTTACTGTGCTCCAGATTCTCCTCTAGGCACTGAGGATACAACAGTAAACAAATCAACACTTCTTTCCTCGTGCAATTACATTCAATTGTCTAGACACAATTTTAAAAAGCTGAATATGATGTAATACCAAGGAGTGAAATCCTATGGAGAAAAACAAGTGGTTGAAATTTAGTAGACCTACAGACAAACTGAGGATAACGTGTGAAAGACAAGAATCTAAGATTTTGATCAGTAGCTGGGACAATCACTCATTTACTGGGAAAAGCAAAACCAGGAAGAGCAGGTATGGAGTGACTATCATAAATTTAGAGTTGGGATACCGCTTTGACATTTGCCTTAGTTTAAGTTTCCCCATAAACAGACCCTGAGATATTTGAATTTAAGTAGTTTATTTTGGAGTCAACTTCAAGAAAGATGGTAGGGGAAAGGAGAAATGAGACAGTTATATGAAAGGACTCTTTACATAGGATATTCTCATAACAGCTGGCACCATGGGTAAATGGAGCTCAATCTCTCTGGAAAACTCTGGGAAATAGAACATATCTCTAGGCAGAGGCATAGAGGTCCCCAAGGGTGAGGGCTCTGGTGTATCTATCCACTAGTTGCTATTACTCACTGACTGAAGGGCACTGCTAGAGGGTTCTCAGCCCCATGAATGAACTAAGTGGGCCAAGTTGACTCTAGCAGACAAAGTCTTCAGCAAAGGCATAGGTGTTTCTATTGGAAGTTTGGTTCAAATACATGGAAATCCTGAGTTCTGAGGAAATATGATGGTGTAACATTATCTATCCCAATATGCAAATGGAAATGTTGAGTAGTCTGTGGGATATATACACATATGCCTAGAATATCAGGGAGGTGCCTGAATGGACATATAAATTTAGGAGTAATCTAGTAAACTGACAGTTTTTTTTTTTAAGCCATGGGACTATATGAAAGAACCAAGAGAGAAAGGACAATGGATATCATCTAAGGACTGACCTTGAAGATCTATCAACATTTAAAAGTTGGACAGATGGAAAGGCCTAAGCCAAGAAAATGGGGGAAAGGCAGATAGCAAGGTAGGAAGAAAACCAGGAAAGAGGTATCCTAGAAGTGAAGTGAACAAAGTGTTTCAAAGAGACGAAATGATCAATGAGCGAAGTATCATGTCAAATAAGATGAGGACTGAGAATTGACTCCAGGACTTAATAATACAGATTTCTCATGGGTCCATGTAAGAACAGTGTTTGTGGAATAGTGGGGAAGAACACCTGTTTGGAGAAGGCTGCTCAGGGCAGAGGAGGATAAGCTTAGACTAGTGAGATCAGTAACTCTAGGAAAGTTTAGCCATAGGGTGGGGTGGGGGGGTGGGGTCAGAGAAGTGAGAGAGTAGCTAGAAGCAGACAAGGGGCAGAAGTTTTTTTTTTTTTTTCAATGAAGGAGTAATTATACATGAGAATACTAATTGAAGCTATCCACAAAGAAGAAATGTTGGAGTGCTAACCTAGACCAGGCAAGAGCAGAGGATCTAGAGTGCATGTTGAGAGTACAGCCTTAGATAGGACTACAAACAGTTGGTGCCAGCAAAGAAGACAAAAGGCAAGTAGTATGTGAGCAGGTATGGTGGGAATGAGTATAGGCATAAACTGAGAGTGTTCATCTGGGACTCCAATTTAGAATTTTACTCAAGGTAACCTATGGAATCCTGTTGTCAAGATGAAATGTTTCCTCCCTGATGACAACGTTGCTCAAATTCTCTCATTCCATGCCTTTGTTTCCCAAGAACAACTTTACTTTCTTGGACCCCCATTAATTAATTGTACTTTTGTGCTGAAAAGAATGAAAGTCAAGGTTGTTCTCAGTCTTCCTCTCACATGATCTATGCAAGTCCTCTATGCCATTTGCAGTAAGTGGTCACTCAGCTTCAATTTGAAATTTCCAGAAATGAGCAACACAAATACTCTTAAGATTTCTAAAATCCTTTTTTCCCCAGAGCTTGCATTTGGATGGCTAGACCACATAATCTTTTCCTATTCCCATAATTCCTGCATATCACCAAACAATCCACCAACCATGATTATTTGGCCATTAAAAATGGTATCTCATTGTCATTTTGATTGAGTTTAAATCTTGCACCCATGGGAATGGCCCATATAAAAAAGAAAAAAAATGTTGGTGAGGATGTGGAGAAAAAGGAATCTTTAAATGCTGTTGGTATAAATGTAGACTAAAAAAACATGTGGAGGTTTCTCAATGTTCTAAAAATAGATATAATATGATCCAGCAATTCTACTAGGTGTGACCCAAAGAATTAAAAAATACTAATTTGAAGGGATACAAGCACTCTTATGTTCATTAAAGTACTACTTACAACAGCCAAGTTATAGAAACAACTTAGGTGCCCAAAGATAGTAGATTAGGAAGATGTGGAATATTACTCAGCCATAAAAGATAAACTCTTGTCATTTGCAACAACATGGATGGAATTGAAGGGGATAATTCTAAGTGAAATATGTCAGAAGAAGAAAGATGAATACTAAATGGTGTCACTTATATGTGGAATTTGGAGAAAGCAAGAGAAAGGGTGAAATAAAGCCAAACCAGTAACAAACACTAGAAATCTGACTGCAGGATTGAGGCTACTACAGGGACAGACGAGTGGAGAGCAAAATAGAGGGGATTATTCCTGTCTTGGTGGTATGTATGGTGTGATAACATACAAATGAAGAGTGTTATTCTATACTTCTAAATCATATACAGTATTGTAAATCAATGTTACTTCAATTAAAAAGTTTAAAAAAGTGCAAGCTTAATGAGAGGTAAGACTTTATCTATTATGCCTGTTGCTACATCCTTAGTTCTTAGACACAGAGTTGATGTAGATAAACATTTGGTAAATAATGAAATGAGAAGTTTCCGGACAGCTCCCCAATTTCTATAGATACTTTTGTTGTTCAGCAAACACCTCATATTCATACTTAGGCTACACCTTAATGCCCTCTTATTTGACTTTTACCTGTTGTTAATGTGTCCTGCTTATCCAGGTAAAAAGGTAAGCCCTTGAACCAACCTAAGCAAATCAGACATTTCTTTTCCAACATGTGAATCTTAAATTCATGACAGTCTGAATACTGTTAAGCTTTATAGACTGCATAAATTCACAGATAATACTCTCCAAACCACCTTCCTGTCATTCCTGCTTCACAAGCCTTGCTTCTTGCCCATCAGGAATGTGCACCTATAACTATTTCTCCTCTTTGCGCTTGTGGAAGGAGATCATCTCCTTATAGTTAGGAGACAAATGACTAATTTTGGCCAACAGACTATGGGTGCAAATTACATGGCATTTTTTGACTGGAGCACTTACTTGCCAGTAAAGACCCTTCGGGATTTTATTTCCCTGCTTCAGTGAACCATAAGCACTGGGAAAATAGTTTGGCATTAACTAGGGTGATTTTCATGCTTCCCGCTCTGATATGTAGCATGAACAATAAACTTTTAGTCAACCTCTGCTGTTTTTCAAGCTTGATTCTCCAGTCCTCTTTTAGAAGGGAGTTCTGACGGTTTTCAGTAAATTAATTTTTGCTTAAGGTAGTTAAAATTGGTGTCAATATGTTGAATCACAAAGCCTCCATATGACATTTTACTAAAGATCGAGTGTAAAGTCCTGATTATTGCCTTTAAAGTTTCCACTTAGGAGCCTGTACTTTACCTACCTACTTTTATTTCCAGATCCTTCTCTATTTTAATGTGGCTCTTCATACTTTTATTTAAGCCACCTTCCACTCCCATCTCTAAGTATTTGTTTTTGAGAAAACATTGTCTCCTCTGGTTTCTAAGACCAAATCCATTCTCTCCTTTCAATCACAGAGAGGAGTCCCTAGAAGTGTCCTCCCATCACCGCCTGTTTTCTAAGAATCATTCAAATCCTTGATCCTCCCCTCTCCCCTCTCCCTGACCCTCCTGCCAATGCTGTTCAGTCCTTTACACTGAACAAGTAACTGACCCTCTTCCTTATCAAATGTAAGCTTCATTATAGCAGGGACTGAATGTATATACTTGTCTCTGCTCATATAGCTTTCATATAAACATTCATAGAATGGGGAAGGATATAGAGTAGCCAGATCAATTGATTGAATTTGAGGATTAATGGGGGGTTAAGCAGGTCAAGTCAGGGTCACTCTCGCCTCTGTGGTCATTTCTCTAGTAGGGACTCCGGGCTGTCGATATTCAATGCACACAATGGGTTTTAGTAAATAAATGTTTAGGAAGATTGTTCTTTTTCTTTTGAGATAGGGAGGGGCAAATGATTTTCTCTTAGGTAGACTAGCAAGCTCTGGGGGGGGTGTTGTTTTTTCTTTGTTAAGTGGATAGATAAAATACATGTTAGAGTGTAAATTTTAGAACAGTGGGATGGTTGGTAAATACTGCCTTATACAAACCCCTGTTTTTGGAACTGACTCCCACATTCTACTAGCCTTTTTTCCTCCTTAGAGTGCAGTAAAATAGTTTATTATAGTTATACAATCTTCTAGATTCAGCTTCCCTCATTGTCCCCATTAAAGGGTCCAGAAAAGAATAAGGGTGAGGATTTGGGTATGGGCTGTGGGATTTCTCGCAAGTAAAAGAGGCTCAATGGCTAGGTTGCCTTAAATAAGTCTTCTGGATCTTCCATGCTACCTTTCTGATTACTATCTTTCTAAATCTAAACAACATTATAGGATAAAGGCTAAAAGATGCTATAAGCTTTACAGCTCTCCAACCTCACTGACCATCAAAATCAATTGACCAGATTTTATTTTATTTATTTTTTATTATTGAAATCTTGTTGAAATATAATTACTTACTCTAACTAAATGAACAATGGCAAAATTTATACAGTGCTTAATATTTTCCAGACTCATAGTAAGTATTTTATATCCAAATCATGAAATTTATTAGGCATGTAAGTGAAGTTAATAAGAATTAGTTGGATTAGCTACATGCTCTAATTTTTGAGGAAAATTATAATATCACTTTTTAAAATCTATTTTATTCATTTTCAATAAAAATTTTACTTTTAGAAGATTCTTGCACAGACACAAGCAGGCAGGAAGAACTGCCTGGTCAGATTTCGAAAAAAACAATTCTACAGGCCCACCCCTCAGACATTCAAATTTAGTGGGTCCAAAGAATTCTATCTTAAAGCATTTTTAGGGAACACCAAACTTTTAAGGGTTAACACTAATTGAATCAACTGTTTATTTAAATCTGTTCTTTAAAAAGAATTTTTTTCTCAAAGGTGTACAATCACATTCAAACTTTTCTGATTTGACCAAATTTAGCCTTAATTCACTCAAAGTAAATATTTCTAAGATAAACTGAGGTCTATGCAGCTCTGACAGTGAGAAAAGATGATGCAATGTACAGAATACAACAAGAAATAAAAGTCTCAGTGATATTTTTGACAGTGTCTTTTCTGTAGGTTTATGGAGGCTTATAAAATAAATTATAAGGAGGTGAAATATTAAATCATGGGATGAAAAATGGAGTTAAAAGTGTTAATGCTAAAGAAATACCATCAAGTATAAAAAAAAATTATCAGTAAATCTTCCTTGCAATATTATTTATTATAAGGAAGATGACTTATAGCTCAGTAGTGGTTAAAAAGCATTATACTCCTGTGGTACAATATGCTTCAGGGATTAAATATTAGCAAAATTATTAAATGACCTGATAAGCATGCTTATACATTAAATTAAAAATAAAGATGGTGTTATTTTTACAAATTAATAGCTACAAATACAACACACCAAAATGAAAGTAAAGAGTAGAAAAAATATACCAAAATAAACAGTGGTTCTCTCTGGTTGCTGCGTTAAAGACTTCAATTGGCCCTTGAACAATATAGCTTTGACATATGTGGACACACTTAAACTTGGATTTTTTTCCATTTGTTGTTTAGTTCCATATTCATGATTCAGCCAAGCAGGTTGAATCCCCAAATGTGGAAAGCTCAGATAACAAGAGCCTACTATAAATTATATGAGGATTTTCCACAGAATGGGGGCCTGTGTCCGTCCCTGTGCTATTAAAGGTCAGCTATATTTTAAAATTTCCAGTGAAAATGATTACTTCTGTAAGTCTTATAAGATTATGGTGCCAACAGAGGAAAACTGTTACCATAAAGTTGAACTAGTTTTATTAAAAATGATTAAAAAAAAGATGTCACTGTAGCTACCACAAAGGTCATAGGTCATTCACCATTTCTGCTCACCTCTCTTCCATGGTAAACCTACAAAGTCATGCTTTTCATTAAACATATTAGCCTACCTTTGAGTTAGCATATTCTAATAAACAAATCAAGTTTATTTGTCCAGAAGACTTAGAAAATGAGTATATATGCTAAATTAAATTACACTTCTATCACAGGTAACAATAAGTAGAACTGAAGAGTGGAATATTCGTTCAGCTAGGGACATTAAATGCAGTTTGCTTCTGTAGAGAAACCATTTCACAGGAGAGAGACAAAGAAACATGAACAAAAGAAGGAAAGAGAAAGAAGGAAAATGACTCATCTTGCTTCCTATCATACAGGGTTAATTATTTTCTTTTTCCCCTCTACTATAAATCTAATCTCTTTAACTCATTTCAACAACTCCCAACATCAGGAAATTTATACCCAAGTAGGTAACTCAATTTCTTTTTGCTGCAGTCTAAGCCCATTTTCTATTGTGCTAAGCTCAGCATAAATGGACTCATCTAGTTACCATTCTCCTCATGATTACAACTAATTAAGACTCTTCTCTGTCTCCACCATTATAAACATGCAAATGGACGTGAGTCCTTAATGTTCAGCTCCTAAACTGAGAAAAGTGTGAATAAACAACTCAGGGCTTTATTCAGAACAACTAGAGATTTCCTGTTGAAGACATAAGCAGCTGAATTAATGCAAAATATTTTAATACAATGTGGAAAAGAAAATGCTACACACTGCTTTTCCTTTAGAAGTTTAACTTAAATCAAGTACGTATCACGAGCATGCATTTTGTAAAGGTCGTGACTACTCATGTTGGCTCCGTGCTCTGAAGTAAGCATCTAGTACATATAGTGTCTATTATTTCTAACTTTGAGAATGATATTTACTAATTTCTGCCAGTTGTACCTCTTACCTCACAGTTGGCCCAGCTAGAGAGACACATGGAGGGGTAACAGAAGGGAATGGCAAGGCTGCTGAAAGTGGCAACTGTCAGTATTGCCACATTTGCTTGGCATTAGCTAATGAGGGGGAAAAAATGAACACAGGCAGACACTCAGGAGAGCCCAAAAACAAATACATAAAAGCCCCCTATTCTCAATTCTGAACCATATTGAAAAAGGCATTGTTCTATTTTGATAATTCTCTTATGCAAAAATGAGTTTGTCCATTGGCTGTGTGCTGTCTCTGGGGTTTCAGGTATGCTCTTTAATTTCAACCATTCTCAGAATTAGTGCTTTAAGACAGAATCAGAGAAATCACCCAACTGTGAAAAGTGATTACAATACAAAGCAAATGGATCTGTGGGGAGGATAAACAGAAGTAAGAATAAACCATACCATTCAGTGTTAAATCTTTGAGTAAATTTTAGGCTTATTTAAAAGAATCTATTGAAGCATTTGTAGGTCTGGGTACCCTTTTCAGGGGTTGGAAAAAAAAAAAACATACAGCAATAGAGTTTTTAAAGATTCCAATCTGATGTTGATAAGAACTCTAAAAGGGATCATGTGGATATACAACCAAAGTCCCTAAACCTCCATGGTATATCTAAATTTTCTTTCCTACAGCAAGGGCCAAGCAAGACACATATTCTGCTATTCTGAATATCAGAAATACTTAATTTCTAATTATATTCTTCATTTTTTTATTTCTAATAACTATCCACTAATTATAATCTGCATTTTTAGCTGTGTTGTTTCATTTCCTAGCTAAGTATACACCAGAATTTTGAGAGAATGGAAGTTAACATTAACCTATGAAGGTTAAAAAAAAAAAAACCCAGGTGACAGTAATTTAGTTAATTTCAACTGGTATTCATAGCTCAGCTAATAGTTGCACTTGGGTATGCTGGCTTCCAATTATCTCATTTGTCACGTAATAAAGATTTTACCAACTCTTAATAAAATTAACATGGCTTCACAGATTTACAGTTTGACCACATTAAGTAATCTTTATGATTTATTTACTTTAGAAGTTTATTTCAGTAAAAAAACATTTCCCTGGGTAAAAATGGTATATATTTAAACAGCATTCTAAAGCCTCTCCTCCTCCTTTACTTAGCAAAACTTCTTTGGTGTAGTTAATTTTTTTTTGTCCCTAGCAATCAAGCATCCCCCTACTTCATTAGACGTATGCCAGTCAGGGAAGTTTAAGGGGTAAAAGGATTTGGCCGATTGTGGAGTTGGTGGCAAACTGGAAAGACTCCGATTCCTTTCCTTGGCACGTTCTCTAGTGGCCACAAGTTGCTGGGTCAGAGAATCTGCTTGCCTCAGAAGGTGCAGTGGAGAGGGATGGCCTTGTGTAATTGCACAAAGTTTTTAATGTCAGATGGTGGATTTCAGAAGTCCTTTGTGATCCAATAAAATTTTTCTCATTTAACTTAACTAGGGAGGATGCAAACTGCTTTATCCTAAAATGAGAACAGGGCTAAGGACCATGCCCTTCTAGTGATAAAGACATCTGTAAGTTAGCATTTTATGGGTATAGAAAGAATCATCTGAACTTTGTCACTTTCAAGGAGGCAAGTGGATTTTTATTAAAATAAGGTCCTGGGGATTGATCATTGATTAAAACTTGTACCACTTTGAGAAACTGGAACTTTAAGTGGGAACTTGAGCAAATGCATTTAAGTGTGTGTGTGTGTGTGGGGGATCGTTAAGAATAAAGAATGTAACCGAGAGTATAGGACGTTTCCCAAATTGGGATTAGTAGTCCCTGGACAGCCAGAAATGAGAATGAGGTTATGGGCATTGGGGGACTTGAGGGCTACAAGTAAGTGTTAAAGACAAACTTGTCTGCTTCACATTCAACCTCTAAGCAGCTCAAAAACAAAACAAAACAAAACAAAAAACCCACCACAATAAACAAAAACAAGAGTTTTTGATTTTGTTTTCTTTATGGAATAATGCTATAGTGGGACAGATGGACACACAAACACACAAGTAGCAGAGAAGCCCGGTGTTAGATAATCACTGGAATATTATGAGAATATTTTTGACAATTTGGGGGACAGTAAAACCTGGGGAAAGAGATCAGACAAAAGTCACACTGGGTAGATTGAGGGTGAATGGCTGAATCTATAGCACTCTTATAAAAAGTGAGATTACAAAGTAGGAGGAATTGGGTAAGGGTTCCAGGCCAAAGATTTAACGTTAACTGCAAAGAGAATTGGTCATATTTACATGGGAATATGGAAATCCTTGAGTAAAATTAAAATGCAAGAATGAAAGGGAATTCATGAAAACTGGTATCTCCTTTTTCCATAATATATCCTTGATTCAATAAATTATAGTAACTGATAGCTAACAACAGAAAACATGAAGTATAAAACCAATGTACTATCATGTCAACATCTTTTCCTGAAGACAGGCTTTGACTTTTGCTAGGAAACAGATACACATAGTATAGACAACATGCAATGCCTAGATGGTGGGTTATTCCTGGTTTGGAGAGATGTTATTGTTCTTTTTTGTTTCCCTCCATTTGCTACCATTGACACATTTTAAGGAAAAAAGATAATTGAATTATTGAAAGAGATTTAAAAATACACTTTGCCTAAGACAATTATAAAAGAATAGCTTGCATATCTGTTGATCCCAGCTGATGCTTCTGACCCATAGCTCTGGCTCCCTGAAGCCCAGGGAATTAGCTGAGAGCACCTCCACAGCACAAAACATGTATCCCATGGGCCAAGTACCCAATGCTGAGACACAAAAGCTGGAATCCTGCCTTGGCCCAGTTTCCCATGCAGCTATAATCTTGTCACCGTCAGGTAGACAGGTAGTTAATGGCTTCTGAATGGAGTGACCCTAGCGCCCCTCAGTCCTTCCCTTCCTGAGTTTCAGGGACAGACTTAATATGGCTGAAAAAAGGGATGGCTGCTCAGTGGCTATCCTCTCAAGAGAAAGCCTCTAAGACAAGTTGAAAAGAAACCACTTGTGTTGCCAAGGACCAAAATAACCAGTAGATGCTCTAGGGCAGAAGGTTAGGCAGTTGTGGAGATACTGACAGATGGCTTCATTATATGAGCTGGACTTTCTTTTGATGAAGAAAAAATAAGACAACAATGAACTTTAAAGTCCGTAAGTCTAGCTGATCAAATAAAATATAACATGCTCATTCCCATTCCTCGCCCGCCCTGTGCTTTTGATATTTTCTCCTACTGCTCATGGTATTTCATATCTTCCATCCAGTCTTGTCTTTGCCGCCCCCAGCTTGCTCCATTCTGTTTTCCTGAACACTCTATTCTTGTCAAACACTACACTGAATTCTCTACATACACAACCCTTTGTTTTTTTCCAAACATCACATTTTCCCACCATTTCCTTTCCCTTTTCAATCTCAGATTCATACTTTGTATCACAGCATTTTCACTAATCAGGCTCCCACTGAATATTTTCCCTATTAAGTTCCACGTTTCCCCTTTGACTGCACAATCTCTTTAGTTTTCCCCTCCTCTATGTTCCTTGTCTGTTTCCCCATTCATTTTCAGTGACATCAGACTTGGCAAGCATGAAGCTCTCCCCAAGCCAGAAGTGCTTGACTCAGTCTAACAGATAATCACTAAACACCTAATATATATTAGGCAGGTACTAGGAGACACCAAGCATGAATAAAACATGGAATTACCTGCCTTGAGCAAGTAACTCAAGTTGACAAGTAACTCTCATTCTTGGTAAGGGCTAGAGCAGAAATATATATGCTTGGCATGGTATAGTAGATAAAAGCAGATTGTACATAACTGCCAATAAAGTAGCACTGAATTTAATCTATTATCTGCTTTTTACATTTGACATTCCATTTCACTTTTTGTCTAGTTCCAGTTTTTACCTATAGACCCTTTGTTTAGAAATGCTTGGACTGTTGCTGTAAACTATTAGGAAGAAACCTAGTGCCTACCACCTTCATCTGTGTCCTAAGACCCATGGTACCTGTCTGCATTTCTCTCTTTCCATCTCTGATTTCTTCCTGAATCTTGGGTTCCACTCTTTGTACACCAAGGTTCAATACAGTGCTTAAAGTACAGTCAGACATTGTTAGGTGGTATAAATAATGGGTAAACAGGCTATAGAATTTCTTCATCTACTCAGGAGGCATAAAGATACTTAGCTAATGCTTAGATCACGGATTTTCAGATGCGCATCACAATTACCTGGAAGGCTTGTTTAAACAGACACTGATCAGTCTCAGAGACTCTGGTTCAGTACAGGGGGGCTTAAGAATGTGCATTTATGGGGCCTCCCTGGTGGCGCAACGAGTTAAGTTTCAGCACTATGAAGCTGTCCACAGTCACTGCAGCACAAGTTTGATCCCCAGCCAGGGAGCATCCCACATGGCACTGCAGACCTCTCCTGTCTCGCCCGCTGCTCCCCTCAGCAGTGTACTTCAGTATGTTTGCCTGTTCTGCTCCCCACTCTGTCTCTGGTGAATCCTCCCCCCTGCCCCACCTCTGGCCTACACCCTAGCTCTTGTATGAATAAATAAATAAATCTTTAAAAGAAAAAAGAATGTGCATTTCTAACATGTTCCAGATGATACTGTTGCTGCTGGTTGAGGGACCACACTTAATGAATTGATAGTCAAAGAAAAATATGCAATAAACTCATTTATTAAGTTGGAGCATATAGAATATTTTACCGTTGGTAATGCCAACGGTATTGGCATCGGTAATGGCATCAGGGCAGAGCCATAGCATATCAACATGTAAGCAAAAGGGATGCAGTTGTTTATCTGGCATTGTATGTTCCTGCCCTTATTGGGTTTGCACACTTCTAATTTTTATTGTCTACCCTGGTGAACTTATACAGTAGAAGAGACTGAGGTGAAGTTCTCCCATCCTTTGGTAAAATCATTCTGTTGCTTTTCTAAATAAATTCCTGATATAAGTTTGCTCTCTGGCTCTTTATAAGGAAAAATTTCTCCCTAGAGAAATCCTCTCTAAAATAAACCCCAACAGAGAAGTTTAATATAGTTTGATAGAGAAAAAATCTAGTTGTTTGAAGGTTTTGTTTGTTTGGTTGGTTGTTTTCCAAATAAATGGAGCCATATTTTGAGTCTGGAAGTCATCAAGTCTAGGAAAAAGGTTCACAGATGTTTGGTGCATTTCCAAAGAGAGAGTCAGTATATACACCAAGAGGAGAGTGAAATCGAACGTGTACTTGTTTCTTTGTTAGTACGAAAATAGATTTGTGTTTATTTGCTAGAAAAAAAATTCTAGCATGATTAAAAGGTTCAGACATTAAGTGGTACATTTTGAAAGTGCTGCATAGCTATATGGTTTCCATTAACATCTGTGGGAGTTAAATCCTCCGCATTGCTATGAAAATGTAATCTACTCAGAGGCCAAGGATATTTCTTGGCTGTGGAATAAAATGAAAACATTAGCAGAGAGATAAAACATCAGTGAATATTCTTCGAATCCCACAACTTCCCTCTTAGGAAAGACTATCTTTTGACCTCTACCTGCATGTTATTGAGAATTCCTCAGCAGCCACACTTAGATTATCGACATGTCACTACTTCACGTAGTGATTTGACCATAATCTTACATGGTCTTTGAATCAGTTCTCCCCGTTATTTTTAACAAAGATGGACGTTTCATCTCTGCTAATATAGAATAATTAGATAGGCCTGGATTTTCATTCCAGCTTCCACTCTACCATTTAAAGGCCACACACCTTTCAGCAAGAAAGAAACATTTTTCTTCTTCTACAAAATGCAAAGCACAATACATTCCTTATTTAATTTTTGAAAATATTAAATGAAATAATAAAAACAGAACTTGTCCAAAGAACTTTCTCCTTCCTGGACAGGCTCGAGGCTTTTGGGCACAGGGAACAAGATCAGTAGAAGTGAAAATACTAGGGGTTCTAAAGTGGCAACAGTGGTAACAGCATGAGCTGGAATCTATTATGAATCTGCTTACTAGCCCACTGCTAACAAATGAGATGATTCTGGGCAAATTACAAAGATTTGCTCCTTCCTCCAGAAAATGTGCTAATAACTACACATACCTATGATAGTGATTCTTTCTGCAGATGAACAATGCAGAAATCATAGGATAATGTTTGGTTGGGAACATCCCAGCATGTGCCCAGGGACACACCAACGGATGAGTCGTGGAGCAGGTTTGCAAGGCACGACTCTGCAGCTCAGCGAGCAGCCCTCTTGCTGTTTATTAGCAGTCATACACAAGCATGATTGATATGTGACAATGGCAGGAGGAGCAGGGTCCAGGGGAGACAAAGGGTAATCAACTTGATGGGGAACAGAGGGGACATGTTGACCACACACACAGGGAGGACGGTGCAGGTACTTGGTGTAATTTCGGGGCTACTCCCAGACCACCTCAGACCATGGCCACACTATCAGTCAACAGCTACCTAGGGGTCCCCGGCTGCCTTGTGATGTGGGCCATTGTCTTAAGGCTGTCATGCAGGAGTGCCACATCCAAAGCCTTCACACACACACACACACGCATGCATAGAGAGGACAGAGACAAAGGTGCAGAGGCCCCAACTGGTAGAGAGGCTACAAGATAATAAGCTGCAGCCTTAAGATCTTGCAGGCCTGTCTCACCTAATTCTCACAAAAGATACTACTTTTAGATTTTTTACAGTAGAAGGAGACTGTAGAAGTGATAGCAGCATTGAGCAGCCAGCATCGATGAATCCCTGTTCTACACATTTCATTCAGTTATTTTCATTTTACCTCCCAATGACCCTATAAATTCTATTATGCCAATTTTTTTTTTCTTGGTAAAAAGGTGAGGCTTGGGGAGATTGAGAAATGTATGCTCAGTGAAATAAAATAAGCCAAAAGGAAAATATCAAATGGTTTCACTGATAGGAAGAATATAGAGGAACCAAATGAGGGATCAGGAGGAAAAAATAATAACAACAATAACAACAACAGCAACAACAAAACTAGCAGGCAACCATAAATAAGAGACTATCTGCAAGGGAAGGGGAGGAAAAGGGGTCAAAATGGGGGAGAGAAGAGCACAAGGGAATATGGTGATGGTTCACAGGTGAATAGGTGGTGGGAATTTTATGGAGAATACAAAATAATGTAAAAAGATATAAATTTAAAATATTTATTTTAAAGACACAAAGTTATATAAACCTACAGAGAGAGAGAGAGAGAGAGAGAGAGAGAAATGTTTAAGATTATCTGGCACCAGAGCAAAAGCTCTAAATCAATATTCTGTGCTATTTGCCTTTTCCCTTTGAGCTTCTACTCAAAACCTGGCTAGTTCTTAATCAATGATGCTGCTCCTGAGAAGCTGACCTTTCTACACTGTCCAGCCTGACATGGGCTGCTCAGCTCTATATTTTTTATTGCTAAGCATCTGACAGTCTGACTTCTTGAGAAAGTGTGAAAGATCCTTGGATGACGATAGCAGGGTTTTTGAAATGCAAATCTATTTATCCGGTGATTAACAGTGCTCTGCTTTATGATGGCTTGTCTATCTTTTCACTTACATTGGTTACCCTTTTACTATGACCTGAATTTTTGTAGTCATGGCTTGTCTTTTGAGCAAGTGTTTCAAGGACACAAACCAGGTTTTATGTTTCTTAATATTCTCTCCAGCATCTAGCAGTGACATTGCATCATTAGTGATATGATTGCATAGTTGGATAAAATAACCTAGATGATGATTCTTTTTACTCAGAGAACTCCCCAATTCCAAAAGGACTTTATCTGTGGTCTTGTCACAAAGTATGCCTCTGCTCTGCACATTGTGTACTTATGTCTATGCTCACTGTTCACAATTAAAGAGTGAGAATCGAAGGATAAAGGTGGCACCTTCTCATCTTTGTGTTCTCTTCTGTGCTCAACATTGTGCTTCACACAGAGAAGCCACCAAGCGACTGGTGTTTGAATGACTGGCCTCACAAAACACTCAGTTTAGTCAAAGGAAATAGGAAGTGCTAATTTTAGGGTTAAAATATCTAGATTGGTTGAGTAGCTCATGGCTGGATTAATCCACACAAGGCAAGGTTTCATTTGGGAATGTCAGGTTCTGAAATACAGTGACAGGTTTTACAAAATACAGTGTCTCAAAGGTGCTTCAGCTGGGGACATCTTCCAGAAAGATAAAAATACACTTGCTTCCTTTTGACTGACAAATTACATATTCATGAGAAATGAAAACAGCAAAAAGGAACTGAATTTGTAGGAGAAAAGGAAAGAAGCTTACATTCAGTCAAAAATTAATAAATATTTTTATTAAACATCTATTATGCATCCATTTACTGTGCTTGCCTGGGTGCTGCACCATGTGGTAATATGACAAAGACTTTGTCCTAAAAAATGGAATAATTTATTCTTAAAAGTATGAATCAGACTGAACTAAAATGTTCTCCTACAAAGCCATATTATCCTTTTTATTAAAGTAGATGAGGATTCAGGTATTTAATCATGGAATCCTAATAACTGGAAATGTACTACAAGGATCTTCTCCATATTAAAAGAGTATATTCATTTTATTATGATGGACTATATTTGTTTTATTATGTTTGGGCGGTGGCCCAAACCCAGGCAAGGAATCAAGGACAGGAGGACACACACCTGTGGACAAGGCATTATCAATTCAAGGACCGATCATTCCCCTTCATTCTACAGTGAGTAATATTTATATAACTACTCGATTGCAAACACTATTTCCAGTTTTTAGAAGCAATGTATAAAGTAATTATCAAGTAATTTATCACAGTGAAATAGAAACATCAACAATCTAAAATTACCGAAAGAGGAAGAGAAAAAGGAGGGGGCAGGGAAGTAAATGTCTATTTCTTCATTTCTCAGAGAACTAAATTCAATGGTGAAGACTTAAGAACTGAAGCATATTATTTAAGAACTGCAGTACATTATATTATTCTCTAGAAAAAGCAATTTTTTAAATGTGTTAAAAATTTAGATAAGGCAGGGGGAGAGAGAAGGGAGTGTAAGTAAACTAAATCCTCATTATTCAAAAAAAGGTGGTGATGAACGCTTTAAAAAGACAAATAGAGTCAGCTGCTAATAATCACTAATTTTAAACCAACTCTACTAAACATATATTTTAGAGCATTATTAATACAGCTAAAAATAGATATGTTGCCTTTTTCCTAGGAATGGGGGGTGGGGGTAGGCCTACGGGTGCTTTCCTCTAAGTATGAAACTCTGAAAGAAAGGGATGACAGTCAGAATTGCTGGAGGGGGACATTCTGTTCCTGGAATAGTCATGGCTGCTAAACTTGAGTATGCATCACCATCACCTGGAGGGCTTGTTGAAACACCAACTTAGAGGTCCATCCTAGAGTTCCTAAGTTTGTCACATGTGGGGCCTGGGAACATGCATTTCTAACAGATCTCAGTGTGATGCTGCTGATCCAGGGACTACGCTTTAAGAACCAGTGCTCTATGGGCCTCCCTGGTGGTGCAGCGGTTGAGCGCTGTGCTGTGGAACTGTCGCGTGATGTGAGTTTGACACCTGGCTGGGGAGAATCCCACATGGCACGGCAGACCTCTCCTGCCTTGCCCGCTGCTCCCCTCAGCAGTGTATTTCTGATCTGCCTGTTCTGCTCCCCACTCTGTCTCTAGTGAACCCACTCGCTGGCCCACGCCTCTGGCCTGGACCCTAGCTTGTATGTATAAAGAAATAAATCCTTAAAAAAAGAAAAAAAGAAAAAAAGAACCAGTGCTCTAGGCCAAGTATCACTTCTGAAAAATTCAGGGACCCGGGCCTGTATTTCTTGGACTGGTTGTTCCTAGCTGAATTTGTAAAGGGGCACAAGTAGAGGCAGCTCCCAAAACCCACTCATTTTAAACCAATGCCATAAAGCAGACCCAGACTGTACTTTTCTGCCATTCCCACCTAAATCACCTGCCTTCAACATTGAAAACCCAATAGATATTTGTTGGAAGTAAAGCATTCAATAAAGATGGTGGGGGGGGGGGGAAGCATCCAAAGCAATCTATGAACTGATTTCAGTATTCAGTTTCATGTTCCGAGCTTCCACATGGAAGCCAAGACAGGTGTCATGCAGAAAAGTTCTCCTGTGAATAGAAAACTAAAGAATGAAGCTAAATATGGTTAATGTGGCCAAGACAGACATTAGGCCACAGTTGCTTTGTAAGAGCTTAGATTTGAGGGGAGATGTGAGGCACAGAGCTAAGACCTCTACAACCACATTTTGAGAAGCACTGAGAAGACTTATCAGAGATAGATCCAAAGGTCTCCATGCCCATACTATGCACATGGACACAGCCCATTATAAAGAATGTTGCTCTCAAGAGCACTGAGAATGGCTTTCCTTCACATTTGATACTGATTAGTTGACACTAAGTACAGAATGTTCAAACTCTAAAAGTTTTAGGACACAAATACATAGCTATGATATTTGACCTAGAATGTTATTTTACTATGTGCATACAACTTTGTAAACAGTTAAGAAATGGATATCAATGGGAAGTAGTTCATTCTTTCTATTTGTAGAGGTGAAAGGATCTACTGGTTAAGAGAAAATAATGTAATTGACATGTGATTTGCAAATTCAATTTAAATGTTTGGTTAGCTCTGAAAAAACAAAAGGGATTTAAGTAAATAGGGTTACGTGTGCACACAAAGAACAGAAGATAGCTATCACTTTTGGACTTCTTCATCTCAAAAGGCTGATAGAACTGTTATTTGTATAGGTGGGTCTTCAACAAAGTACTCTGCTGGTAGACCTCATCTTGTTTTACCCATTTCTTGCTGCAAAAAGCTCAAAATGTTGAATCAGCAACTAATACTGTGAAACAATGCTCAATTAAGGGAAGCTGCACATGTGCCTGTGCCCCAATCAAGCATTAAGATTTATGATGCTATTTATTTTATTACTATAGAAACAAAAAGCTAGCATTATAATCATTTTGAGAAATAGGGGAGTGGAGTCCAAAATATTACCCCTAGCACAACTAATCATTTTTATGTTGCTCATTGTAGGCTTTTACCATAAATGTGCTTATTTATAGTTTGATTACCATATCCTGATTTTTGCTTTAAAATTTTTTTTTTAGTCATTTATATTCTCGGTAATTTTTATTACTTGCTACCAATATTTTTCTAACAAAAATATTATGATGAGAATTTTTATACACATAAATTTATGCATGTAATGGAGTCCTTTTTATTTTCTTTGGAAAGATTCTTAGAAGTTTTGGCTGATTAGAGACTGCAAAAGTTTGAATTTTGATACACTGTACTGTCTAAAATAGTTGAATCATTTTGTTCATGGTTATTACTTCTTTATGTGAATGAATACATTAAGCTCTTACAAAGTGAAGAATAGACATAATATGTCAATGCCAAAGCACCAACTCATTCAACAAATATTTACTGAGAATCTAATTTCCTCCAGGCATTGCTCTTATGGGTCTTATATTCTTGGACAATATATTATTAAAAGTCATGACCCCTGTATTCTAGATGAAAATACTCTTTGATAATATTTACATCTCCTTTTCTAGAAAGTATTCCTTACAGTAAAAGTTTGAGGCAGTGTTCACAGGAAATTGTTTTAATAATTGTGGTGCTTTGTAACTAGCAGTTCATTGCAATTGCATAGACTAATCTGGGGGAGATGGAAAGAAGTTAAAAAACTGGTTCAGAAATAATGAAATATCACTCAAGTAAAATTTTGAAGCTGGATATGTTAACCGAGCTGGCATTTGGGGTTAGTAGATGATTTATATGATTGGATCTAGTACATTTAGTTGGTCATTAGAAGAAAGAAATGAAATTAGGTCCCTTCTTCATTTTTACACCAAACAAAATTCAGATTTTAAAAACACATATGTGCATGAAATAAAACCATGTAATACCTACTAGAAAATATGAGTGACTATTTTAATTGTTTTGAAGCAGGGAATTCTGAGTAGAAAATAAAAGTCCAAACATCATGGAGGATAGAATTTATACATTTACAGACATAAAAATGCAATACTTCTACATCACTCACAAAAAGTAAGGTTAAAAAAAAGGACAAAGAAATATGTGCAACTCACGTATCAAAAGGCTGATATAGTACAAAGGATTCTTCCAAATAAGTATACCCTTCAATGATATATAGGCAAAGGACAAATACGCATATGAAAAATGATTCAAACTTATAAATCCTCAAATAAAAAATAAATTACTTTGCTTACTAAGTTGGTAGATATGGAAAATATTGATACTAAACTGTCAGTATTGAGGAATATAGGGAGAGAGATTATTATACATTGTTAGAGAATGTATAAACAGACACACCTACTGAGGAGACGTATTAGCAATTATTGTTGATATTTTTACATGGATGTAATTACTTTCACAAATTGGAAATATATATATATGCAAATATATGTGCAAATACATATGCATACAAATATATTCACAATCACGTCTCATGCTCTATTATCCTAGGTGCACAGTAATAAAATTCAATTTACTGATTTATAGAGACTTAGTCTCCTGAAAAACAATGGAGAGGTGACTGACTAGAGAATGGTTGCTGTGACACTCACTGATCTCACCCTTTACTCAACCATTATTACATCAAATCACGTAGGCCCTGATAATCTATCTTTTATTGTTTTCTAATGATTTCACAAAAAGGAATCTCTGAAGCAACTCAAGACCATCTATTTTCATTTCTACCTAGTACCTAATCTGATACACACTAAATGCATCTTTGCTGAATAAATATGCACACACACAAGTATTCAAAAATCTCATGGATTTAATATATAACCATTATTATAGCATTCCACGATTATAAACTACAGACATGATGACTGCAAATGTAATCTCTTTACCTTACCTCCTACTGAGAAGAGTGCATGCGGCTTTTTTTTTTTTTTAAGACTACAAGGGAACATTGCTTGGTGAATTTTTTATATGCTGAAAAGGTTAACTTCAATACCATGAAAGCACATAGAGAGTAGGGATTTCTAATTTTTGCTTCTGTATTTGTGGTCCTGCTTGATATCTAATTATCAGAGCAGATGTCCAGAAACTTCTAGGATAAAATCCTACAACAGCTCAAAATCAACTGTGTGATTTTCAACAAGTCACCCAATATCTCTGATTTTGTCTTCCCTCATTTAAAATGGGTATAAGGACACCCCACAGCTTATTCTGACAATGAAACAAATTGACATCATCAAAGTGCTTGGCAATAAGTAGTGGTGAATGGTTAAGTTCCAGAGAGGTGGGATGTTGCTATTGGAAATAATGCATAAAGCTCTTTTGCTTGCATCACTAGATCTGTCTGCAATGATTAAAAAAAAAAAAAAAGGGACACTTTAACCCAGTGGTCACATTTTAATGTGCATCAGTTTCCCTGTTAAAACGCAGACTGCTGGGGCTGGGGTAGCCCAAGAATTTGTCTTTTCATCAAGTTCCCAGGATATGCTGCTTCCTTGGCTAAAGGACCAAACTTTGAAAACCACTGCCTTAAACATTCAATAATGGGTGAATTCTTTGAAACAAAGCCATTGTAGGAATCTACCCAAGGGACACAAAAACATTAATTCAAAAGGATACCCACACCCCTATGTTTATTGCAGCACTATTTACAACAGGCAAGATACGGAAACAACCCAAATGCCCAAAAATAGATGACTGGATCCAGATGATGTGGTATATAAACACAATGGAATACTATTCAACAATCAAACAAGATAAACTCAAGCTATTTGCAGCAACATGGTTGGAGCTGGAAGGGATAATGCTCAGTGAAATAAACCAGAAAGAAAAAGAAAACTATCAGACAGTTTCACTTACAGGAGGAATGCAGGGGAATCAACAAGGAATCAGGAAAAAAAAAAAAAAAACTACAGTAAATTAAAAAACAAAATTAACAGGCAGTTATTAACCAGAGACACTCTGCAGGGGAGGGAGAGGGACCAAAACAGGGCAGGGAAGAGCACAAGGAATTATGGGGATGGTGCAGGGGTGAATCGGTGATGGGAATTTTACAGGGACTACATCTGAAAGGAGAAAGCATGCCTTGTATAAAAAGGAAGAATGATGTAATAATATGTAAAATTTAAAATAATAATAATTACAATAATAATAATTAATGATAATAAAAAGAAAAATGGCCTCTTAGGCTTCAGGTGTGACTGAACTTTGCCCTGTCCCCTTCCTTCCTCACCACCATCATGCTTCGCTTTGCTTTGCTTCCCTTACACTGAAGGTGTCAGCCAGGAAATGACTGATTTTAGTGTTGTGCATTCTGTCTAGCTTCATTAGCACAGGACAAGGATGAATTATTAATTTTTGAAAGGCAAAAGGAGAGGATCCTCTATCTTGCTTGCTGTTAGTCCCCAAGGCATTAAGTCTTTGTCATCCCAGTAAGCCTGTCCTGAATCTGGGTGGTACAGAAACCCAGGTCCCTGGACTTTATTCACATTTTAACTTATGTATGAAAGAAAACCCCAGAATTATCTAAAAAGGAAATTTAGATATTTATTTAGGAAATAATGGCATTTAAAATTTGGGAGGTGGTGACTAAGGATTCAGAGTGAGGGGTAAGACAGACTTAGGTTTGAAATTCAGCTCTGTATGACCCAGATCAGAAATTTAACCACCCTGAGCATCAGGCACCTAGTTATCTTTTTATTTATTTTCTTTCAAGATATTGTATTGTATCTTTTAAAATTTTTTATTTTTATTATTTATGTCTTTTACATTATTGTGTATTCCCTGTAGGTTTCCCACCACCAATTCACCTGTGAACCGTCACCATAGTCCCTTGTGCTCACCTAGTTATTAAACAGAGATGCCTTGCACATTACAGAGGTCTGAAAAACTGCATCATAGTTCAGGAATTTATAATAGTACTTGGCATAGAGCATAGTCCCTGTATCTGATAAGTGGTGGTGGTGGTAATAGTTTTAACACTCATGAGATACTACATTTCTATTTTACAGAAGTGGTGGATCTGAAAGAAAATGTAATGATTTCAAAAGTCATACAAGAAGTCAATTTAGAGTAGTTTCATGGAGACCACGCATGTCCACAATAGCTGGTACAACGGCAGCTACAGGACGCGCTCTCTAATTGTATGGTGTGTGAAAATGAACAATTCTGTTGTCTGCTAAAAGGTCTTAGGTTATAACTTCCAGGGACAAAAGGGATGCTGAAGCAATATGTAAATCTTCCAATCATATTTATAGCTTTCTACTGCCATTTCAGTCTCCTCAGAAAACACTGGTTTTTGACCAAGCCTTGCTCTGGGATTGAGTAAGCGGTAACAATATGGGTTCTCAAGAGAAATTTGAGAAACAGGGAAGCACCACCACAACTGAGTCGAGCAGCAGTTGCTTCAAGGAGAGAAATGGAGAACATTTTTGGTGCATGTTTTTTGGTGTTATATTTGGCCTTTTATTTGCTACTTGAACTTCAACCTTTAATTTAACTTGTGATTCATGAATTCAACAAGAGAAATGAGAAAAAGATCTCTTTCTGCAAGATGTCTAGGCAGACATTCTGAAGGCTGGATTCATCAACCACTGGAGAAAGAAATACAAAGACCTCATGTGTTATAGCTCTGGCAGGCAATTCAGAACTGAAGGAAATATCTGTCAGAGTTCTCATGAAAACAGTAAGCAAAGATTAGTTGAGGATAATAACTGTTTGATGCTAAGGAATATGATTGCTCAATAAACAAATCCATGAAACAGAGCATCTAAAATCTATCCTCCACCCTTTTTAGAAAACACATAAACAAAGCTCTAAATACATGAAATTTTTAATCCATTCTCATCACTTATAATCAGTGTGTCACATAAAGGTGGATTCGAAATTGTCCAGGTTCCTTCAATACAAGTATTTTGCTTTATCTGCTAAAAGGCCATAAGAACCCTAATTATTTCTAAATACAAAAAAAAAGAGGAAAAAAGCAACATAAAAACAATAGCAATCACTGGAACAAGAGCTACAAAGAATGTCGAGAAGATTCCTCTCTGTTCTGCCTTGTGAGAGACACAACTATTCATGGAGAAATAGAAGCTTCTGAGCAACATGACCGCTGAACAAGGCACATCTCAGAGGTTAAGTGGAGACTTAACAGGGAACAGTGATAAGACAAGAAAACAACAGGGAAAGGGAATAAAAGTAATGACCCTATCCAGTAATAAGCATTTTCCTGGAAACAAACTGAATAGGACATGATGATGCTGAGGCTATAGGCTTAGTACCATATTCATTATTTACATGTTTCAAATCAATTGACAATCACAGTGCTGGACAGTATTCAGCACTTACTCTGTACAAGGAACTATACTAGGGAAAGTCAAAGATGGATAATGTCTTATCCTTGATTTTAAGGTATTTACAATCTAGTGGGGGAGGTAAGACAATGTACACAATTGTACATAGTATAGTAAACATCCAATACATGTAGGCTAATTATGGAGTTTAGACGAAGCCAAAGGTTCTGACCTTAAGGAAATGAAGGGGCATGAGGGAGGGAGAATGAATTAGGGAACGAACAGCCTAAAGGAAAAGAAACCAAGAATGAACCATGGCTTTCAATGAACGTGTTCTGAAAACTTTAGGGATAAAAAGATATTCACTACTCCATGAGCAAGCAAAATGGGATATTCTAACTCTTGGCAAATTACAAATAATGGGAGACAGGAAGATACTAGATAATTTGTAGAAGCTATCCAAAGTTTGTCTCTGAGCAGATCAATCTGGCTCCTTGGACTGCTTAGGACAATCCTTTCTATCCTACTTCTCCAGGAAAGAGACTTTTGAAATTTAACCCAGGGAATCTCCTAAGCCTCAGCTCAAACCTCTAAAGGAAAAAGCAGCTGTGGAAAGCTACAAATGTCAACTGTTACCAAGATAAAAGGGAAAGAAGGTGAGAGGCAAAGGGAGATGAGAAACATTAGTTTCAGGAATTTAGGTCAGAGATCAGGGTCTCCTGGACAGAAGTGCTAGAAAAGGGGAGCTGGGTTCCATGTGTCTTAATTTTCCAGTGGTCTCTCATGCCCCAGTAATTCTGACGCTGCTGCTGCTGCCTGCCTTTGAGTTCCCTGTGTTCTTTGATACTTCCCAGGGCCATTGGCCTGGCTGCGATCTGTGGAGAATAATTTACGTCCAATTACTTAAGCTATTTTATTGGTTTCACAGAGAAAATCCCATATATAAATTGACTTGAGGGGGGAGGGGGGAAGGAAGGAGGAAGAGAGGGAGGGAATGGGAGTGAATATGAATGCCACTCAGAGGGCACAAATGTATTTCCTCATTTTTTTTTTTTTTTTAAGAAACAATTAGAATTCAAACAATGAAAGAGACCAGGCTTACTTTTCTCAATTCAGGGTAAAATCTCCAATCTAAAAGCTCCCCACTCATAACAGAATCACAAACATTTAAATATAACAGATCCATTTAAGGATTCAGACTCAAGTTTTTTTCTTTGGAGACAATCACCCAGAAAATAAAACAATGAGGGGGAAAGTGCTCAGTTCCCTTTCCTTTACAACCCCCCACCCTCAAATCTGCCAATAACCAGTAACTCCCCAGATGCATGCTAATGGCAGTCACCCAGAACAGTACATCTGCTGCATTTATGAAACTTGCTTTGACATATAACTGCCAAGTATAGAATTATTCACTTCTGTGCTATCACAGATTGTTAAATCCAAGGACAGAAGTATTTGGGAAGTTCCTGAAATTTTAAGGTATTTACAAGGAAATTAAAGTCCACTCATTTTTTGTATCTTTTAGTCCAGTTCTCTAACTAAAACATGCAAAAACTATAGGCCATGGCATGGTGTTAAATACTATTTTGAACCTCATTATCCTGAAACTCTAGGGGAGACAGTGTGACAGGCTCAGGTAATGAGGCAGCTAACTCGAATTCAGGCTCTGGAAAGAACAAGGTGAGTGAGTGACAAGGGACTTAGAGAGAAATGGGCAGTCACAAACAGGCAGGACAAAGTGTCAGGCCTGCAGGATCCTATAGAACTCAAAGCAAGCATCCAGAATGAAAAGTTACATCCCTATTACTTTAAAAAAAAAAAAAAAAAAAAGATAAAACTAAAGCTTAGGAACCAGAACACTCAAGGCAACCAAAAGTACATTTAAAATGAAAAAATAAAAAAAAGATACTACTTTAAAGTACAGGTGCACCATGGCAATTTAATTTTTATGCTCATTTGCATGTTAAGCTAAAATAAGTCAAGGAAAACAGAGCCTACCTCTGAATAAAACCTTTGCTGAAGGCATGCGTCTGGACTTCATTCACACACCTACACACAAATGCTAGCCCTGAAGTGGCTAAAGGGAGTGTACAATTTTAGACAAATGCAGATTGTCTAATTTCACAGAGGCTGTGGGACTTAGATATTCAAGTGAGCAGCAGAGCAAGTGCAATACCAGATCCTCTGAATCTATGGGGTTCAACGTTTATTGATGAAATGAAGGTCCCCAGAGACCACAGGTCAGACTCTTTTTACAATGATTTGACCTTTGGACTGCTCCTTCAACTCTTTCAACACTTGTTTCTCCCCTCCTTCCTTCACTTTCCAAAAGAGAGAGTGGGATTATCAGTTAAGTAGCAAATATAAGTGTATTAACCATTTACATTTCTATTCAACTATAATTTCAAAGACTAGGGTGATAAGTAACATGGCAGTTGATGTATGCTTGTATTTAGTTTGAGTAAATCAAATTGGATTCTTTTGGTCCAGTTACAGAAGGAGGAAGGGAGAGAGGAGAGATAAAAAGAGAAAAAGAAAGGCTATGAATGCAAAAATAAAACACAAAAATGTAAATTTTAAATTTAATATTCGTTTAGTACATGAGTTCCCTGTAATTATTATAATAAGCACTGTAATAAGCCAGCATTGGAATACTGTCTAATTAAATATTTATTTCAATATAAGTTCTTTTATAAAAATGTCTCTAATTATTCTTGTCCAATACATCTCTTTGGATTCTTATCAACTGACTGTCTACACATCTTTTATCATTAATTTTATTGCTTGGCTAATACAAAACTAAGACTACTCTTGTGTGTGGGAGTTATCTTATGAAGCTGTTGTGTGCTGAGAACTTTGGCCCACTGACCCCTACTAAGCAGCCCAGGCAGCAGATATCCACCCCTCATCATCATCTCTGCAAGTGCCCCTGCTCAGTTCTGGGGGAAGGGGAGGTCAGGGACATTCCACAAGCACTGAAAGAACACAAAGATCACAGGGGTGTTTTTAGAATAAAGATCAATTCTAAAATCCACACTGCCACAGAAACCTACAATTTCACCCCAGAGACCTTTGCACTCATATCTCTTGGGATTTTCCAGGGAGATCCCAGCCTGTTAATTTTCCCCAATAGATTTCAGCAGGCAGAGCCAGGAGACCCACGTGCACTGCTGTCATAATCAGCTCAGCCTGTGCCCAGGCACGAAGAGGCTGTGCTTGGCTGGTGCATCTCCATGCCCACGTGCAGGCCATGATGTCACAGAAGCCCGGCTGCCTCCTGCAGAGCGCTGTGTACATCTCCGGAAGCCTGATACACAGCCTAGTTATCAGTTCTACGCCACTGTCTATGATCCGATAGGCTCCATCACTGAATACTTCGTGAATTGTGAATTATTTGATGAGTGTGAAAATAAAGCATTAGAACTTAAGTCATTCTCTCCCTCCCCCAAGACAGAAGACATATTGATTAGAAGAAATGTGAAATAAGATTGGGAAAAACTGTGAGAGTGCTTCAAGCCTGTCAGCTAAATAAGTAGTTGTTCTGGAATTACAGGTGTCTCTAAAGAGGAGAGATGGAATTAGTCTTCAGTTGCTTGAAAAATTGTTCTCACTAATAAAAGGCATTCACCCTCCCCCACATGTAAGGCAGATGCTAACTTCAAACACAGTAGAAAGCTGAATTTGACATTATTTGGTAAATCCTTGACAAAAAAAAAATCACTTGAACCAATGCTATTTTTTAATAACACTTTCCAAATAAACGAGTTAAGAACAGCAGTCAGGAAACTTGTCGCCATTTCTCCTGCAAATCCTAGAAATAAAGAATATATAACAAAAATAGCTCCTTGTCCCAGTTCTTCTTGGCTCTTAGAAACAGATTAAGGGAAAGGACTGTGATGCAAAGGGATGTTTAATGTTTTAATTCGTTACTTTTATTCTATTTTACAGGAATCCTCCCTAAAATGTATAAAAAGTAAAAAATTTCATCGTGAAGATAATGTATTATATACAGACGTTGATTTATAATGATGAACACCTGATACCTATATTATGTTATAATGCAATGTTACTTCAATAAAAAAAAGGTTGAAGTGAAAACTTATGTTTATTTTATACTTACAGATTTTAAATTTAAAAGATACTACTTCTTTTGTGTTAATTTTTAGATATTGGTGGTTAGGGGCTGTCTAAAGAGAAAATTTCTTATTTCATGTATCTGATTTAAAAAAAAGCCCTAAATTTGGTAAGATTCATAATTTTAGAACTACAAGATCTCATTTTAGCTTAACCTAAGAACAGATTGCAAATTTACTTTATCAAGACTGTTTACAGAATCTAACTTAGCTATTTAAAAAGTTTGGGCATAAACTAAAAGACTAGACAGAAAAAGACTACATTGTTAATAATAGTTTATTTTGGGTATCAAGACTATTCAAGATGCTTTTTTTATGGACACAAAAACACTAATCCGAAAGGATACATGCACCCGTATGTTCATTGCGGCACTGTTCACAATAGCGAAGGTATGGAAGCAACCAAGATGTCCAAAAATAGAT
>PVIJ01004428.1:60007-118079 GCA_004024925.1 Scalopus aquaticus
GGGGGAAGAGGGAGGATAAGGGCACAAAATGGAGTAGAAAAGGACACAAGGGACCACAGAGATGGATCACGGGTGAATTGATGGTGGGTTACCCAAGGGGAATACAAAATGTAAAAGATATAAATAACAATAAAAGTATATATTTATTAAAAAAATGCTTTTTTAATAATTCGTACTTTCTCACAATCTTCCAGAAACTGTAATTTTCAAGACTCACTTTACGAACAGATAAGACATAATTACTTCCCCCCAACAGAAAGTAAACCCTGCTTTGCCTTCCACACATTAAGAGGGAGGAAATCAATGATCACTGTTTTTAACCTGAGTTTGTCTTTTGTGCCCCTCTCTTGAGTGGTCTGTTCCCTCAGGTCCCTGTCCTGGCATAACAAGAGCTCATGTAGGTTAGCACCCCTCATGCTCTCAGGTAAACAGAGTGAAGTTTGTGGACAAGGCCCTTTCCTATGACTTTATCATTTTAGTCTCTCTGAGGCAACTGAGTTCAAAGATAGTTCAGGAAGTACTGAGAGGGAAACCACAAGCTGACTGAACAGCTCCCAGAAAGTTCAATCTCTCTGCTTACAAAAGACCATAAAGTATCTCTTTCTCCACAGTAATATATAGTGCACTATTTCTTTGTTTAAAATATTACTGCGTTTTAAGACCATTTCACCATCTCCTTCCCAGCTCCTTTTCTTAGTAGGCCTAAATTAACTTAAGTACCATCTTGTTCTTTTATAACTTTAAACAAAGTTCTACAATTCAGACAGCAGTGGGAAGTGAGATCAGTAAAGTTATGTTTCTGTCTTTTGTTTCTTTTCTGTCATCTCAGGATGCCTTTCTTGTCCTTCCAAAAAGACAAGGAGGAGACCGATGAGACACTTCAGAGGGAGTGTCAGACAATTTAACATGGAAATATTGTGACTCCGGCATAAGCTTGCCTTCAAAAATCTTACAATCTAACAACAGCAATACACACATAAAAGCTCACAAGAAAGGATGAAGTAAGTGTTGGGCTACTTATGTAGGAGCCCACAAAAACAGCGGTGAGTAGAATGCACTTTTCCAATGGCAACAATCTAAAGGACAGCGAACACTCTATCTCCTCAGAACTCTCTCGGTTTATCCATTTTGTATAGGAAGTGATTTCACTGACTCCCTTAACAACTACTCTGCTAGCTGAAGACAGTTTTTCTAAAAAAAAAAAACAAAAACAAAAACAAAAACAAAAAAACCCCAAACAAACACTGAATTCACACACATGCACACACACATATAATTTAGACATGTCTGAAATCATTTGGGAGTTGAATATTCATGCTTCCGAGCATGTATTCCTAGACTGGACCCAGTGTCTATATACATAGTCAGTGATACCCCCACTGCCACTCAAAGATCAGTTGCCCAGAGATTGCCTCTTGCTATGTTGCCAAAAGGCATGGCGGCTCTGGTTTGAGAATTGTCACCTCAGCTCCTCTCCTGGATACCCGTATCTCAGGAAGCTGCCTAATCCGACAGTCCTCTGTCCGCTCCTCCATGGCCAGGGCACGAGGACAGAACATCTGCACAGCAGCCCCAGCCAAATGCTGTAGACTCACTCTGCTGGATCACTAAACATTCCCGAGAGACTCCAAGGTGCAGCCCCACTATAGGTGGAGCCATAGGTGCACCGTCTAGGTGCAGCCCCAACAGCCACAGTCTCTTTGGTTACTACCTGACATCCAAGTACCCCAGACACTCATTGCACTTTCTGATCACCCCACTGTTCTAACAGAAATGGGCTCTGTTCCTTAGGTACTTCTGTAATCCTTGCTCTCTTCGGTACCTATCACACCATTTCTCCTCTTTCCTCCTTGAAAAGCCCAGATCCTCTAACATAGTCTGTCACCTATTAGTCTTCCTTGTAGTATTCATTCAGAACATCCTCCTTATACCCTGATTATCACCAATGGCTATATTATATGGCCAAATACCTTTCATTCTATCATTACTGGGAATGTTCTTAGTAGCTTCAACATTCACACAGTTGAACTTTCCAAGGTTCAGTCTTTCAAGTGCCTGACCTCCTTCATTCCAATCTACTTCAGCCAAGTATGCACATGAGCATACACTACCCTTTATCACCAACAGTTGCATCATCTCCAAAATAAACACTATTAGCCTCTTAATCATCACCCACAGCCTTATCTGCCATGGCTTACTTACCAGTAGATCCCACTCCATACAGACTTCCAAATCCACAAACTTTCCACTTATTCACTATTGATCATTCTCATCATGTCTTCAGTTTTCTCCTTATAAGCTTATAGCCTATGTCCCAGAATTACAAACACTCCTTGAGTGGGAGATGATAAAGAGGCTAACAGTGCTCTCAGCATTTCAACATCCCTTCTGGGAAAATCCCCCGAGCATTTTAAGCAAATCCATTTGAACCTAGATCTCACCAGTTGAACAATCCCAGAGAAAATCATCTGACCTTAGAGGCTGCCTCACTTCAAATTTATTGCCATAAATCTTGAATGGACACTCTGTAGTGCCAGATGGTCTTATGAAACTTCCTTAGCAGATTTAAGTTTGTTTTTCTGTCCAAACACAACAATGATTTCACTTCTATTTTCTCTCTTCATTCTCCAAAACTCCCTTCATACCTCACTTTCAGCTGCTTCATGCTTCATGGAAAAAACAGTTGCAATGGGATGGGAACTAGTTCATCTTCTAACCAGCACTGGCACCAACCTGCTGGACTGTTTCGGTTACTCTGCTTTCTCTTTTTCTGCAACATGGTGTCCTGGATTTAAGGCCAACCCTTTCATGCGGGCATTGACTCCTCACCATGGAGGGTCTCTCTTGATCCTTAACTTAGCTACTGTCATTATCCTCTCTTCCTTTTGCACTATCAATTTCTTCACCTTTACTGTTGCCTTCCTGTTAAGGAGATCCTTTCCCTCTCCTTCCATGCTACAGAAACCAAAGAGCAAGAACCAAAAATCTTTACAGTAGCCTCATTCCTTCTCTAGTTACTACAATTTTTGATTGGTCTTTTAACAGAAAGGACCTCAACATCTTTTTACTGCTTTTTCTCTATCTATCTTTTGTCCACTTAGCAAGGTCACTAATAAACTACACCTTACAAAGTCAGTTGTAAATTTTCTGTTTCACGCACAGAATGTCCAGCCTGGTGGTGGCCCCCTCCTTCATGAGTCACTTTTCTCTCCAGACAATCATGCAGGTGTACCTGGTCTTCTTCCTACCTCATTGAGGGGAGCTTCCACCTTTTCTACATCTCTAAATACTGGGGTTGCTTCAGAGGGTGGTGCCCAGTCATCGTTTTTGTTCCATTATACTCTTGGTTTAGCATCACTCAATATACACACAAATGAGTTTCAGTTCTGACGATGGCCCATCCATACTTGCATATGTGACTGTCTTGCTGATGTAGCTACAGTTGGTTGTAGGACAGACTAATATCAACATTTAATTTAATTCCACCATCTACCAATCTCCTGTTATTCACTTTACTCCTGGTTTGACCACTTTTCAGACTCTAGGACACTGTGGCTTAGACCTACCTCTGAGGTCACTGCACCAACTGTTCCATCTGCTTGATAACTCTTCTGGGAAAATAATTCCTCTTTTTAGTAATTCAGGTCATAACTAAAACATCATCTCTGTTAAGTGTCTTTTATCCACCCTAAAAAAAGCAGCAACCTTTGTCACTGCCTATCCTCCTGACCAAAGCTACCTTCTTCACATAACTTAGCTGTACCTGAAATTGCCTTATTGGTTTGCCTGCAGATCTGTTATTTGACTACCTCTAGCAGATACAAGCTCTGGCCTTCAGGCTCTTAGGCTGTTTTGTACACGTCTGTATCTGTGGTACTTAGAAATGTGTCTGGCACAAGGAACGTGTGCCCCCAAATCTGACATTTGACTACTTGTTCATTTTGTTCTGATTTTCACTCTTGAGAACAAACTGAGGTCTATTAATTCAAGCTTATTGTTATTTAGCTTTAATCAGCAGAGATTTCATGTTGGGTACCTCACACTATTTTCCCATTAACCTAAAACATCTTTTGAGATAATTATTTATGAAACATTTCGGATACACTAAAATAGATAACTATATTTGGAGTAAAACAAATATACCCACACTATTTAAAAATAATAAACAATGCAGGAAAAAGTAAAAATCACCACTCAGAGATAAGCTCTGTCTAAGATACTAATGAACTCAGTCATAATCGCTTCTTTATAACACAAGGCATTATGCCTCACTGCCCGATTGCCTGCTTCATACACCCAGCAACATTTCTGTGTCTGAGGATGTCTGACATGATCATTTTTAATGCTTCTATAGTATTTAACTCTTAATAAAAAATTGGAAACATTCCAACTCATTACTATTAAATACCACTATAAAAATCCCCCACCACTTCACACATATTATATTTGTACACTTGTTTAATTGTCTCCTTAAGGATAATTCCAGAAAGTATAAGCTATGTTTCAAATTACATGCCTATTCAGATGTAACCAAGAATATTTCCTAGGAATAGATATTTTGTGCATTTTCTCATTTCAGAGAACTATACTGACAGGCTGAATTAAGATTTATATCATCAAGAGACCAAATTACTAACTATTTAGACCTGTATATAGATATTCTAGGAAAGCAGGAAATATCCTATCCCAAACAAGAGTATCTCTATCACATGTGAGCCAGCAGGGCTTTGGCAAAAAAGCTCCCTGTAGAACCTTAATGAATACAAGTGGTCAGGGCTGTGGTTTCACATTTCATCAGGGGAATGTCCATGGACAAGGATGGGATGTCAGGTGGAAGTGAGATTTCCTCATTCAGCATTCTCTGTTTACCTTCACCAGCTGGCTTCAGGCAAGGTTCAGAAGATCCACACACCCTACATCATATTCATTCATTCTTTCAGCAAACCGCTCTGAGCACTGTCTCTCTCAGGTACTTGTGCGGTCATGTGTCCAAAGGCCAGGGCACACAGTCAGTATAGTTGATGATGACTGCAGTACCAGATGGGTTCAAAGAGTTGCCAGAGCAATTCAGCAAGAGCTTCACAGGAGGACATAGGCTAGTATTGGAGTCAAATGAGTTGGGTAATCTTGGACAGAGGCAGACTTGTTCTCTGGCCACTCACTGGATGATTCTCCTTGTCCTCCCCCGCCCCCCACACACTTCTTTTGCTTCTTCCATAGTACAAAGCCTAACTGCTCCCTTTTTTAACCTCCCTTGAAGCCTGAATGGGGTAGGAAGGTGAATTTATGGCCTGTATGACCAGAAGCAGAAGTTGGCTAGGAGTTCTGGGGAAAGCATTTCCTTTTTCTGTTAAGGGCAGAGAGAAAAATAACCCCATTCTTTACCTTTTGTGGTCCTGCAAACATAGATTTCAGGCACAGAGCTGTGTACCTTAGGAGTGAAGGCTAGTATCACAAAATCTCTGCATTTGCACCAGCAGTTGCTTGTCTTCAGACCACTTGCTTTTTTGGGGGGAGGGAGGGGGAACAGAAAAAAAAAACAACCTCTTTTTTGTTGTTGTTTTCATCATTGCTAGTCAAATACATGCTAATGTAGCTGAAGGCATTCCTAACCAATATGTCACTCTTCAATCAAGATGGTTTCTGGATAGAGATTAGAATATCAGAGAAAAATAAGGGGGCAAAAATAGGGAGGACTGATGCAGATTTTAGAATGTGCAACTTAATAAATAATAATCTTATGCTCCCAACATTCTGGCCCTTTCAAGCTCTGGAGGCATGGCTAAGTACACTGGGTGACATTCTCTAAGTGTCAAGGTCGACAAGGCATAAGTGGGTTTTTATTAGAAAAAAATATTTTGACACTATCTGATAACGATTTTGAAACATTGTTGTCTTAAGATGCAGCAACTTCAAAAGTACCAAAACAAACACACCTTAATGTGAATCATAGAACGAAAAGGCAGATAATGTAGGAATCTAAAGTGAGAGTGAAAATGGCAATATGACCAGGAAAAGGACACATAATGTCCTTTCTTATAGCTTGTCTTATTCTTGCAGAAACTTTAAATATTTATATGAAAATATAAGGTAAATCAAAAAATATTTAGGATATTGCAAAAATGAAGCCTAAGTCAAAAAAGAACTTGCAACTTCAGCATCCACTCTGGGATCACTGCGCTTGGGGAAGCCAGTTCCCATGTTGTGAGGAAGCTCAAGCAGCCATCTTGGGAGGTCCACAAGTTGAAGAACTGGGGCCTCCCACCAGCTGCCATATGGATGACCTATCTGGGCTGTGGGTTCCACTTCCAAGTGAGAAGTTTTTATGTTGACAGTATAACTAATAATTTATTGTCATTTGCATATGAAATAAATGCACTATCCTATACTTGGAAGCTTTAACAGGCCTTAAGCCTTCTTTATCCCCCCCCCATACTATTACAAATGTACCACCATTGTCTCATTATATCATGCACCCATTTTTAGGGAAAACCACCACTCTCAACATCAGCTTCTGATTATAAACTTGCACAAAGAGCAAAAATTTGCAAATATCATGATCCATTTGTAGTTCTGTTTAGTCAATATCGTCCTCTTTCCCAAACTTATCTTCAAAACCCTCACTGTTTTTTTCCTGGAAAAGATTTTAGCTCCCCTCCTCCCATCATTATTCCTAGTGGTTAATTTTTAAGAACAACAGCCAAAGTATAACAATATCAGTTGTGTTGGAGTTAAAGGTAGGAAGATTTTTTTCAAGAGAAAAGAAAACTTCTAGATTAGCATGTATCTCAGCCAACTGAATAGACTACAGGTGAGATTATCCAAGCCTTCTCAAGTGATCTAGAAATGATGTAAAGAGGTCTCAAAGAAGAACAAATGAATTTTAAGTATATATAATGTGTTTGAAAATAAGAATGAATATGCAAACTGTCGTAACAAATCAAATGGCATATTAAAATGTTTTGCAAGGTAATGAAAAAATAAGAATCATTTTATATACACAATTTATAATTTCATAAATAGGAAATAACCAGGTGTTTTGAAAAAAACCTGTGAAAACAAATATAGAGACATTTTCCATATTTCCAAAGAGAGAGGGATAATATCCTAACAGGTGTTATTTTCTGAATCTATTTCTCTGACAGCATGTAACAAAACAAACAAAAAAACCCACCATACCTTTTAGAGTGAAAGAGAAAATATTTAATGAAAATTTAAGGGGGCCAAGCCATGACTGTCATTTCCCACTATTTCCCAGCATCTTGCACATTCCCTGAAAAAAGGTACTAAAATATTTATTGGTGGAAAAAAGGAATAGAAGGAAAAGAAAGAAGAGGAAAATGAAACACTTGATACATGAATGAGATATTCTTATAACTGACATAACTTTTTCTAGTTGTAGAGCTATCATTTAATATAAAATATACTTAAGTTGCTAAATGATATTCAAGAAAATGAAAACAAGAGAGAATACATTCTTATGAAGTAGGTTTTGGATACACATGCTTTGCAGATCACTCAAATTCCATTCTCAGTTCTGTTAGTCTATTATTCAATTCTAAAGTCTGATACCTCTGATCTAGCCCCATTTTCAATGAATCATTTTCACATTGTACAAGAAGTCTCTAAGTCTGCTATTAGGAGGAAAAATTTAGTTATAATATATTGAATGAAGTCATAAGGTATTACCACTTATCAGGAGCATTGTCTAATGTTTAAAAAATGTTAATCATCAAAATAACTCTCAGCCAAGATTAATCTCTAGTACATTTTTAATGGAAAATCAAGAAAGCATCAGTTTTATTAAGCATTTCTGATACTTGACCATTTAAGAAGTTTCTCCAATAATCACCTTATGACAAAAATTATTGCTTTCCCAGTTTCACTGACAAGTAAACAGACTTGGTGAAGCTAATTAACGAACCCAAGGCCACACAGCAGCAAGCAAAGGAGGCGAAACTAACACACAGAAAATGCAGAAAGACAACTGCAGAGATGGCCCCTAATCACCATGATAAACTATAATTGTGCCAGCGGTAGTAATGGTGACAATGATTACTGATAATAATAGTAATAATAAATTACCATACACACATTTGCTGGAACAACTTCTCACATATTTAATCTTTGTAAGTCACACCAAACCTCAGCTGTCTCTCTCCTGCCAAGGATAAAGTACATATTTTTAGGTCTCTACTGCACTTGGAGATTCTTTATCAAAAACCAACTATTTTCTCTCCCTTTTTACCTTAATGCTAATGATCCTGCTAAGAGCAGAAACACTAGTATCTCCTCCAAACCTCTGGGATATTATTTAGTCAAGGTGGATGTTCCTTTGCTTCCTGGTTATGTGGCTGAAACTGTTACTCTGGCAGAATAAATGAATAGAGATTAGATTTTCCAGAGAAAATGAGAAGCTACTACTGTAATGAGTGCATACTTAAGTGACATGATCTTGGCTTATTATTACAAGTTATATGGAAACAACTTATAGACACAGATGAGTTCATTCATGTGGTTGAACAGTTCAGACAGCTGTTACTCATGGCAGGTCATGCAGTGGTCCTAATGTATTGTTTATCCTATCTGAAATATTAAAATTTGGCACCTTCTAGGCTTCTATTATTCTAGTTTACAACGATAAAGGAATGGGCTATTTAAAAAATGTCTTAGCTTTGATGTTTTATATTGCTACCAGCTCAATCTCTGTATGTATATAGCATATTACACCTGAACCATCCTTCCTAGTTACTTCTCAACTGAAAGTCAGAAAATGTTTACAATAAATGAAAAAGGACAAATACAGGAGACAAGTGTGTTATGTGAACAGTCAACCCATAAATGCAAAATACAAATGGCTAACCAACACATGAAAAAATATTCATTTGCACTAATAAAGTATTGTATATTAAAACTATGTCACGAACATTGCCCGATTATGAAATTGGTGAAGGAAAGATAATATTCACTGCTGGAGAGGGTGTTAAAGGAAGTCAACATGTTTCAAATGGTATAGAATGCAACCTGATGGTATGATTTATCATCAAGGCAGGAAGATTTCCTCTAATCTCTAGTATTAGTACCATATAGGAGATATACACACACACATGCAATCAGTCCATCTCTCTCTCTCTCTCAAATTTAGCCTCAAATGCCAACCCTTTGTCTTAAAGGTTGTCTAGAGAAACACTTGAACACTAATGACATCTCTGCCTGGAACAAAATGCCCATGTTTAGGTAGACACATACTATTTCCTGATATTTTGAAGGAGGAAGAAAGAAGAGGAGGAGCGAGGATGCTACTCTGGATTCTGAGTAACTTGGTAGCTAGATGATCTTGAATAAGTAGGATAACATCTGGAAATGAGAATTTTTTTTTGGAGTTAGAGGATCAAATGTGATAACAAGTCTGAAGTCCTTTGTAAATAAGGAAAAATCAATGCATACCTATTGAGACCTCAAAAATTGTCTTTTTTCAGTTTCCCTCTCTGGTATCCTCCTTGACAAATGTCATCCCAAAACACTGTAGCAGCTTATCCCTTCATCCAGTGGACAAGCTGCCCTAACATCATTTTTAGTCTTACCGAATTTACATAAGTAGACCACAACATGCAATGTATGGACACTATATTTTACCCTCCAGAGTAAGAACATCTTTACCCCTTCCCCTCCAGCCAATGATTTTTTTCCAAGAGAGTAACATTACAAAAAAAAAAAATTATTATAGTTAACTGAGGCAGAAATGCCATAGACATAAAGTCTCCCAAAAGAGAGAGCAGACATTCGAGCCTCTCTGAGCCTGGATTCTCGCTCGGTGTCCATAATTTAGGTAGAAGGCACAGACTGCCTTACATAACCGTTCCTACCAAGGGGAGCCTGGCATGACATCTAACAGAGACTTTGCTCCTAAAAGTGCTTAAATTTTTCATCAGACTGCCTTTATAAAAGATTGAAACAGAATATTCTCCAACTGGGGGAACAGTTTGCAATAAAGTTAAGAATTTACAATGACCTTCTTAACCATCCTTTTAGGACACTATGCTTTCTGTGCCTAAAACATTAGGAGGAGAAAAAAATGAATACTCCCTGTAGTCCCAGGTGGTTTTCATATTTATCTGTCTTCAAATGGCAATTTCCCACATTAAGAGCCTTAGACCTTCAGGCAACAGAGAAGTATGTGCTAAACCCACAATGGGTGGGTTTGAGACTGATCCTCAGCATACGGTGTAAAACTGTCTTTTTCCCTTCCCAAGGTGATTTGGCTGGGGAGGTTATGAAAGCAAAACTAAGGCAGAATTACCAAGCCAGAGCCCTTACATTTCCCTCTGCTGCACTGCAGACACTTTCCACCCCAACGCCAATGTCCTCAGTGACATTTCAGCACAAATGGCGCACTTCCCCTTTAAATGGGATGCAGCAATTCAAAGACCAGATGAGGATATCCATCACTTTTAGAAATTAAAAATTATGATTCTGCCAGTCTCCGATATTAAATGTTTCAGTCCTGGGTGTTTTAAAAAGAAGGGGGGGATGGGGGATCTGTGTTTTGGATGGTGGGAGCCTGCTGTGAATGCAGATGGGAATTTTATGGCTTGTCTAATGCTTGTCTATTTTAATAAAGAGAATAAATTACTAGAAAAGCACAATTTCATTCCATACTCCATGTGTTGCAATATTGAAATAAAAGTAGCTCTTTTTCCTCTCTCTGCATTGTTCAGTTTATTACAAGCCTGCCTCTGAAATTTATTTTTCAAGAGCAGCACATTAACTAAAGGAAGGAAAGAGAAAATCCCTATGGGCAATTAGAAAATCTCAATTCCCCCCTTACTTTCCTCTCCCCTTCCACCTCTTCTCTACCCCCTCTCTAGGAGAGAGCTGAGTACTCTTTGTCTGTTTACTAGGAGAACCAAATGATAGACACACCTTTGAAGCAATGGTACAAAGTCACAGAGAAGAAATAGATGCAAAAAATGTTTTACTTGTGAAACTATCATCCCCAGAGGCTGACAGGATACCAAGTCAAACATTGCCTTTCAGGGAGTATACTGAGATTTTAAGAGTCATCCATGGCATTTATTAATCATTCATACTAAATTTCCATTAACTGATCATTTATTCTACCCTATATAAAGGGTATACACAACATGCAAAGTCAAGGTAAAATCACAAAGCAATGCTGCCAATTTTTACTAGAAGTAGACATTAAAATAGAGCCAAATTAAAATACAGCAGGAAATAAAACTGTTTGAAATCTTTTTGATAGGCTGGAAATCGACCTGCTCCTTATTCAGTAACAATTTGACATTTAGGATGCTCCAATGTATTTTAAAAGCAGTACACTAAAATTTCATATGGATGAGTTTTAGATCCTCATTTTTAGTTTGAGATTCCCTGAGGAGAAAAAATGATTTAAAAGGAAAACAGTTTTCAAGATTCTTCTTTGACAGACTCACCATAAAGTTCTAAGAATTACCCTTCAGGTTCAACAAAAGAGCTGGAAATTCTAACACTGGTTGCTTCCAGTGAAGGAAGGATACTGATTGGAATGTGGCACTAAGGGGTGACAAGATGTAATGTATCTTGGTGAAGAAAATGGATTTAAAAACTATGGATTTGTCAAAGCTCATCAGACACATACTTTCAACATTACAACATTTGACTCAAGAAAACTGTACTTCAATTAAAAATATCTACCTGGAAATATAAAATTCTAAGCACAGAGTTTCTTTCAGCATTCTCTGGACATATATATTTGTAAGGCAAGTAAACAAAAAGAATGGTTTTCACTGAATATTTGCAAGAAAGCTGAGGATTTTGGCTGCCACCATTTGCAATTCAGCACCACATTTTACTAAGACAGTGCGAACAGCTTATTGTTATGAGATGAAGGTAAATATCACTGAGAAAGCAATTAAAAGCACCACATTAAATTGTAAGTTCAAGCTAAAATTCTGAACTAGGAATTCCTGTCACATTCCCCCATGATGACACAAGGGATCTTGGGACTTGTAAGCTGTATCTGAAGTAAATGTCCCAGCTGTGACTGAAAGCACAAAAGAGTAGGGTCTACGAAGGTCTCCCTCCATAGAATATGTGTGAGCCACTATTATGATAATTGCTTATCCAAACTCAAAGACAGACACATCAAGGCACAATTATTCTAATATGAAAAGATGCCTTTATATTGTCAAGCACCATCATGTATTGACATCATTCTATCCAGGGAACTTTCTGCTTAACATAGCTATCTATTGCATCCAGCACTGGCTATCTGTTTTGATTTTTTAAAAAGCCAACAGACTCTGGACCTTCTTTTTTTTTTTTCTTTTTCTTTTTTTCATTTTGTCTAACGTCAACTCTCAACTAAGCAAAATGCTTGTATTAGACATAGATGTCTGTTTATACTGGCTAGACCTAATAATTACAAATGCAGATAAGAGTTGTCAGGCTAACTAAATTAAAATACAGACAGATATACATACACACATGAAAACAAGCATATAAGAATTAGAAAAAAGCTAATTTCATCAATTTTGAGGTAATGATATTTCTAACTGGTAATCAGGGCTTTTGTATTCAAGGAACATTACATACGCTTCACTAGAAGTACTTTCTAAAGGGTCAACTGAGTGTGTTTATTTTTTTTTTTTTTACAGAAGTCTTTAAAATGCAGCTTGAAAGATTCTTTCAACAAAAGTAACACTTTCCAGAAAAGTTCAATCTAGTGTCTATTACTAGAATCAGTTAGGGAATTTTTCAGATCATTCTAACCTATCAAATGTAATCATGTCCATGTTTGTTAAGGAAAATAACTGCAAGGAAAAACTGTTCTATAAATTATCTTCTAAGAGACTTTCATTTCTCTACCTTTGAAAACTAATAAACATTTAAATATGTTTTGTAAAAATATGGATTGTATTAAATTTATCATGGGTGATTTTCTTTATTATTTCTACTGTCTTTTAAAAATTACTATTAATATATTGCTCTCAAAATGGAATACAGTAAAACATTTCACTGATTTAAAGGGTTTCACTATGAATATAACAAACACTTGTATTTGGAAGGGCATTAATATAACATTTCTTATGAAGATTTTTGTAATCTAAATCTGAGAAATCTTTTAACTAGCATTTCTAACATTCATCACGCCTGATAAATGACAGTTTAGTCAAAAATCATTGGCTTCAACACTTCTCAAAATAATTCAGTAATGATTTTCCAGGTTTCTAGTTTATCAGCTCTGTGGATATCTGTTCTCTTGTGTTCCAAGTACAGAAGTTTGGCATTTTTGTGCTAGTACTGAACATGCAAATGAAAATACAATGTAAATTGATATATTTTCACTTTGCAGAATTACTATTAAAATTTGACAGAAATAAATGAAAGTTGGAGGAAGGGAGGGGCACATCTTATGCAAATATGTCAAACTTACTGCATTTCTTTCTTAATACAAGGTAGAGCTAGCCTCTCAGATATTCACATTTGATTTCTGATGCAGCTTTCTTGGCTCCTTCCTTTCTCTCTCACCCTACATTCAGCCATCATGTTGGATCAATACTACTTTTGAAAGTTTGTCTAATTATGACCTAAATGCCAGCTGCCCAACTTTTCGGTCTTCAGGACCAACTCCATTGTCCACATCCATCTACCTCCTGGCCTAGTAATTTGCCCCTTTCAATAGCCTTCATTTCACTTGACATATTTTTCCCTATCCGCTGTAAGATTATCTGATTTTTTTATGCCTGTTTCCCTTACTAAACTACCAGTTACCATATGACTGAAAACATATCTTATTTCTCTTTGTATTCCTAAGGCATATAAATACTTGTTGAACTAAAATGTCGTTGAATCAAAACTCTGTGTATATTTCATATTCACTGCAGTACAACAAATATTTCAGAATTTTCTTTTTATATCTTGATTACTAATTTTTCCATCAAAACAGTGCCATCTACTTTATTTTCTAAGAATTCAGCCATATAATTCTCTAAGAAGATAACAGTTTACCTATTAAATTGCTTAACCTGAAATGTATGAAAAAATAAACTTCTGATAAAATTTAATATCACATAATTTGCTCCTCTGAGTTATCCAACTAATATTGAAATATTTCTCAGTTCCAGTGAATATTTTTATGATAAGGAGCAAAAATGAATAGCGACTAAATAAATTCACTATTTAAATGAAAAGAGCTGTGGAAATTTGAATTCTAAACTATAGGATTTATGTAAAGGACAAATACATCCATTTTGGAGAGCAGAGTTGTGTGGAAAATTCCCAAGAGTATGGAGAGTTGTAGATTCTATTGTAGATTAGAAACAAAATGAAAGGGCATATGTGAAAAAAGGAAAATATTAAAAACAATGCAGGGCATATGGTTGGAACCTAATAATTCTTAAGTATTAGGGGAAAAGTAATGGGAGATATCATGATGGAAAATACAGATGACAAAGTATTAGAGGGGACAAAGCTTTCACATCTTTCTAAATCTATTCTTAGCTGATACATATAACTTATACATGTTCCACTCTATTCAATGTCAATCAAGAGACACAACTAAAAGTTAAAGAAGGATAAAATCCATGTGCAAAACAGAAACAGAGTTCCCTTCAAAAGAAGACTGGAACAGCCAGGCTCTCAATCGTATTCTTCCTAAAATGACTGTGACCTTGGTGCCTATGACCAGCGGTGGCAATAGCTGAGGCTGTGCTGTATCAATATATTATGAGCTGGCCAATCCACAGCCAAAACACCGCCAATTTTGGATCCCACATGGTGGTTAAGGGAGGAATGAAGGGGGTCCTAGAAGCATATCTTCTCATGACTGGATAAAGAAACAGAGAACATTTAGCTTGGAGAGAAGATGCAGCACTAACACACCACTATCTTTATAAAAATAGCTGGCATATGGGTGGACATATCAGGATGCTAGATTTAGTCTTGAAATGAGTGTATATTCTCAACCAACCAGAAAGGAGGGGTGCACTTATGTTTAGGGGCAGGATATTTCCCATCACAGGCAACTCATTAGCAGAGACACACATCCATTCAAAGAGGCACTGTCACGGAGAGGCAGACTCTGCAGAGGCTCTGTCTCAGTGACTTCCAAGGTCCCTTCCACCTCTAAGTTTCCACAACTCTACATACTCTTAGGAATTTTCCACACAACTCTGCTCTCCAAAACGGATGTATTTGTCCTTTACATAAACCCTATAGTTTAAAATTCAAATTTCTACAGCTCTTTTCATTTAAATAAAGTGAATTTATTTAGTCACTATTGAATTCATTGAATCTTCTACCTTAATCTGTGCTATAAAAGTCATTACTAATATACCAAATATGCAGTCAGTGATTGAAAGTGGAGTCATAATAAGTAGAATTTTTAATGCACTATTTATGGTAAAATAATTTGAACTCATGTTTATTGTCTTATTCATGTACATTTGAATAAATGCAATGCCTTTATACATATAGCATCTTAGTTCATAGATTTGTAGTAGCCCCCATCAAAACATTCAAAACATTTCCTAATAAAACAGTGGTAGATATCCTTTGGAGTAGAAGATAAGAAACTAAACTAAAATTAAATTAGAAAGTAGAAAAGTTCTTTGTCTGTTTGTGTCTCATTCTCCATTGCTTGGTGAAAGGTTCAATCAGGCCATGGGGCCAGTCCGTGGGTGAGGCTGGTGGAAATGTCCTTGCCTTGGCTAAGGTCAGGTGAGTGGGAGCAGGAGACAGTTTAGTTAAGTAAAAGTAGTGAAAAATAAAAACAAGAAAGCCAGTAAAGCACATGATCCAGGGAGTTTAAGAGCCATACAGATACAAGCAAAGCAACTGGATCCTAGATGACACACCATAAAATGAAAACATGAGTTATAGTCTAAAACTAAATTTTATTTTCTTTCCAATACACACTATAACATGTGGAAGGGTCCACTATGCAGAAATGGCCAGGAGATGACAGAACATTCAAGAAGGAACTTAGTATTTGCTGATGACACTAGAAATTGACATTTTCCCCAGGTCAACAGGACACACCTTCCCTTGCCAGCTGAGAACAGCTGCTCTGAAGGAATCTTACATGGTCTAATGAAGACTGGGGAAGAATCACAGAGCTCTGTGCAGAAAGCTGTGTGATGACTGTCATTTACTCATTTAAAAGAGCAGAGCCAAGGGGATGGGAAGATCAGACAACAGGAATGGGACATATCTTGTCTAGGGAACGTGTAGTCCTATAGGAACATGTGTGGGAACCACTGGCGCTGGGAAGGACCCTATACCACTGTGTCAGGGTCCGCAACATAAAACCAATGAGGAAAATGTGGCTGAGGTCACAGACTTAAATTCAAAAGCATTCTTGGGACTTTTTTCATTTAGAAGTGTTCATATACAAAAGATGAATTCCAAGTCGAGTATTTTAAATTTCCTAAGGGAGAAAAATAATTGGAAGTAGTTAAGATGAAAGAAATTACTTCCAGTTGGATAAACCAGTGTCTTAGGAAGAAGGTGGAATTGGAAATGAGCCTGAACAGTAATCAAAATGGGGGAGGGGGTTTTTACAGGCAGAGCAACACAAAGTTTAGCTGCGGAAAAGTAGGGATATGCTCTGGAAATGGTGCAAGTCACTCTAACTACAACTAAGGTCAACTAGTCAATTTGTGGAAAATGAGGTTGTAAATAACAGCTTTCACTTGAGACTAGAGGAACCTTTAATGTCATACTAAGGAACAGACAGAATTAAGTAGAGCAAAGAACTAGAACACTGTACTTTTGGAAAAAGATATTGGGACCTTGTCCTTTGTACCATTTTTCATGACAAAAACTTAAATGAACTAAATATATTCAACATCATCAATAATTAGGGAAATGCAAATCAAAGCTACAATGAGATACCAGCTCACACTTGTTAAAATGGCTACTATCAAAAAGACTAGCAATAATGAGTGTTAGAGAGGATGTGGAGAAAAGAAAACTCTCATATACTACTGGTTGAAATGCAAATTGGTACAACCATTATGGCAAAACAGTATGGAAAAAATCCTCAAAAATCAAAGAACAGAATAAACATGATCCACTATTCCATGTCTGAGTGTCCACAGAATACAAAAACACTAATTCAAAACCAATATACATCCTTATCTTCATTGCAGCATTATTTACAGAACCCCAAATGTAGAAATACCAAAGTGCCCATCAATGGGTGAAGAAGATATAGTATATACACATTTCATGTGTTTCAATGCTTTGGTCAATAGTGGTTCCAATGGGCTATATTACACATAGCCTGGTTATATGGTAGTTTATACCAACAGGTTTGTATAATTGTACTCTAAGATGGTCACACAAAATAAAATCACTAATGATTTATTTCTCAGGATGTATCCATTTACTAAGCTCTAGGTGACTGAATCTACAGTGGAATAGTATTCAACCTTGAAAAAGAATGAAATCTTACCATTTACAATATGAGTGGGCCCTAAGGCTATTATGCTAAGTGAAATAAGTCAGACACAGAGAGAGAAATATCTATAATTTTACTCGGTGTGGAATATAAAATAAAATTTAAAAATGAACAAAAAATAAAACAAAAACTCATGGATACAGGGCCTCCCTGGTGGCGCAGCGGTTAAGTGCTGCGCTGTGGAGCTGTCGGCAGCGGCAACGCAGGTTCGACACCTGGCCAGGGAGATACCCACATGGTGCGGCAGACTTCTCCTGCCTCGCCCGCTGCTCCCCTCAGCAGTGTATTTCCTTCGATCTGCGTGTGCTGCTCCCCACTCTGTCTCTGGTGAACCCTCTCACCGCCCCACGCCTCTGGTCTGTACCCCAACTTGTATGCATAAATAAATAAAATCTTTAAAAAAAAAAAAAAAAACTCATGGATACAGAGAATGGATGATTACCGGAAAGGAAGGGGGTTGGTTGATGGACAAAATGAGGGGCGGGGTCTACTTTAAGGTGATGGATGGAAATTAAACTTTTGGTGGATATCACACTGTAGTGTACACAGATGCTGAATTATAATGCTGTGCACCAGAACATGTTATAAATCAATATTACCTCAATTAAAAAGAAAAAGATATGAACTAAATATAAAAGAGGATAGTTGGATGCATTGTATTATATTAATAAAGTAGAATACTATAAATTCACTTAAAAATTTACAGAATTACAAGTTGACATGGTTCTATATTCATGTCCTATAGTACAATGGGAAAAATGAGGTTACAAAATGGAAGGCACCACAATGATCTCATCTCCATTAATTCCGAAGGGAAAGCAGAAACTAAGCATAAAACATGCATACAAGAATATAGAAAAACACATTTCAAAATGGCAACAGTAATGCTTTTTCTGGAAGATCTTTTAGCCTCACTGTGTCTACAATGGACATCAGGTCTACAGTACCTATCAGGGATATACATAGTGAGAAAAAATAAGGGAAGAAACTCATAGACTGCTCCAGTATATTGTAAATAACCAAGTAAGGAAGAAATGTTGCACAAGAAGCATTACACACCATCAAAAGTTCTGAAGGAAACCTTCTTTGATTGTATAGTAATGTTTAGCAAAAAAAATCTATCTGATCATTGTTTGCCTGTATCTCTTTAATGGTCGGTGAGAACACCTATCATTCAGCACCTCCAGGGCACTCTTGGAAGAGTCACTGAAACTGAACTTTGGCTGACTAGCTTCTCCAGGTCCTTTTCACCCTGGGAGTAAAAAAGGTGTCAAAAAATCTACCAAGCTGAGGAGACAGCAGTTTTGGAGGTGGGACCTGATGTGGATGAAGCTGGAGCTGCACTGAGTGATCTCTCGGGAAAATCAGGGTGCCTCTACAGGACCCCACTGTGGTTTACACCACACCATGTTCAACGCAGTCCATAAACCACATTTCTTCCTAATAAAAATCAATAGAAATTTGGTTTTAGTTTTAACTGTTCTATGTGGAATGAACACACATAGAAAAATATATGTATTCACACACATACATACACATATGTATATGTAATTATTTTATCAATTTTTTCTATGCATACACACATAGAATTTTTAAATTTATTTTTACTCCTCACAATTTTAGCAAACACACATTCCCCCTCTTTAATGGAAAACCTTCACTAAATACTCTTAGCAAATAAATTAATTTCTTCCAAGTGGATGAGGGAAAGAGAAAAGGAATGGGAAAGTGGGGGTGATTAATGGTTGTTGAATCACTGTATTGCACGGGACACCTCATATTCAATTTCATTTAGACTTCATAACATCTCTTTGCAAAGGTGTTATTAGAGATTAAGGCACAAAGACTACTTTCAGGGATCATTTCTATAGTTACAGATGAAGACACAGAGGCTCAGAAAGGGTAAGTAAAAGAATGGAGAACACACAGAAGTGACAATGAGGAGACAGTGACCCAAACCTACATGACTCCACAAATCATGCACCGGCCCTTTGTTCGTTCCAGAGTCTCCAAAAAATCAATTTTCCTATTATTTCCAGAGATCCCAGCAGCACATTTTTTAAAAAGAAAAAAAAAAAAGCTAGATTAAGCTCTATGAGCAGTCATCACACAGATCATATTAATAATTTAGATTCCACTCAAGCTGAAATAGGAAAGCAGGTCAGAGCTGAGAATGCCAGATATACCTGAGAACGCTCTCCCTTCCTGACACTGCAAACGAAATCCTGTCTCATCCACCAGAAAGCAGATAAAGCGATAACACTGATCAGAAGCCAAATGGATGGCTGTATAATTATTTTAATCTTATTCCAAGGAGAAACCACTAAAACACATTATGTAAAATCAAATTACAGCCACCAGTGAAGACAAGACACTTCCTTGGAGAGCTTGGAGAAAGAGCAGGATCTGGGCTCGCACACAGTGGAGCCAGAGAAAGTCAGGCTGCCTTAGCCCTGCTGCGTGTCTGTGCAAAATCAAGATCAGGGCTCATACCAGCTAGGTCACAAGAGTCTAAGAGGAAAACACATAACCTAAATAATCGTGGTCACCCTTGCAGATCCATTTTCAGCTAAGATGAGGCACAACCAAAATGTTTTGAAAGGAATCACAGACTGAAACTGAGGAAGATTATCAGGATCACTAATTTTACACAAATGAAGACAAGTGAACGTATGAATTAACGTATGGATTTCATAGGTATGAATTACCAGTATTCACATATCGATTCTTTTGGAATAAATATGGATGGGATAAATGTGCTAAATAAAATCATTTCTTTGTAAGTGGCAAAGAACAACTCCAGCTGAAGAGGTGTAGCAAAGCAGGAATCATTAACAATGCCCATTCTTCAAAGGAAAAAAATTAATTGCAATCAGCATTTTTAAACATCAATATGGTTATCTTCCTGCTAAGGGCAAGCAAATGCATTTTGGCTGTTGACAAAGCTAAGTAAATAGACTCATTATGCTACTGAGTCAGGTTGCAATGGCCAAGCCACCACACAGAGGGACAGGATGTCCTTACAGAAGAGGAAGGGCGCAGTGGATGTATGGGGAATCAGTGACTTCTGAGCCTTCCAGCACATCTGTCCTATGTCCTTCAACCCTAAACAGTCATGTGAAATTTGGCCTGGAATTGTGAGACTGATCACTGAGAGACAGAAATCAAAATGCACAGTGCAAGGTTATAGCTTTGAAAAATGTTGCTTCTGTAGTAAATCCACAGTGCCAACGTCAATTATGATCCTTTTGTACCTGATTCAAAATTGCTCTGTGCTTTGCAATAATAATTAACTTCCCCATATAACATTTGAAGATCAAAACAGAACTTAAGTCATACACCATTATTTTTAAATAGTACTTATCACACAAAACAAATGAACAATAACATTGCTGATGAAGAGGCATGAAAATGATTTAAAAATGCATTAGAAAATGACAAATGAAAAATGAAAGTGAAAGTCTTCTCCAAATGTAAGAATCTGGTATAAATTATTATAAGAATTATCTGTAAGCAGAAGAATGAAATAGTGGGGGCGGGGGGCAGAGCTAAGTCTAACCGAATTCAAACTCTGCCTCTGCTTTTTGATCACTTTTACTGATAAATCCAATTTCTAAACCTCAATGTCCTCATTTGCAAAATGGGAAGAAAGCTATATAACGCAGAGGGTTCATTTCAATATTGGGTGAGTTAACAGTTTGGCACCTACAATTTATTCTATAGTAAATGGAATCTAGTTTTTCCTATTGATTCAAATTGAGGCTTGCTAGTAATGTCAAAAAACATCTACTTTCAATAAAATTTTTTTGAGAATTCAATTTTTGTCAACTCTCCTCCCCAATTAAACTTTTAACTCATTTTTTTTAACCACTAGAAAGGAGAGAAAATGGTATCTCTTCATAAAGTCTAAGAGATCTTTTTTCTGTGATGATAAAAGAATCTACAAGCCTATGGTGACTCAATTCTGACATTTCCTCTACGTTATCAGTTGAAGTAGTTTTTTGATGGTGGTGCTGGTTTCTTAGCATTCCACAAATTAAGTCTTAGTTTCTAATGTAAGCGCTGAAATTCAGTGTTTTAAATTGCTTAGAATTTAAAGCCAGCTTCTTGCAGAGTTTTCTCCAAAAAAAGATAAATATGAAGTGGGGGGCATGGGCAGGTGGGAATATACTCTTTAAAAAACAACAACGAAACAACCAGTCAACACAAATTAATTTCACCACCTACCTTCAAAAATATAAACATTTTGGGAATTAATTTCATTTATATTATTTATAATAGGATTATGACCTTGTTACAATAGGATATCTTTGTAGTACATGTGGAGTAAAGATGATTTTGAATATTTTTTTTTATTCCTTTCAATATTATCACCCTCAATGCCCTAGTGATCACTTTTCATTTGAAGGGAAGAGACCAATCATAAGGATTCTATTAGGAATTTTCTGGGGGCAGAAACCCTAGCAAGACATTCCATGGCCCAGGAAAGTTTCATTTCATGCAGCCCAGGATGGCCCTCTTAGTGGTGACTTGAAGGCAATCTGTGTTTGGTAGGGACTGAAGGGTGAGGAGTGTTGGAATAAGCACCAGGTCTGGGGGTAGACCCACATCATTAGGGGTCCTGGGACTTACAGAGTATGATTTCCGTAATCTAGAGAATTGGGATAATAATATCAATGTATGAGGATTCACTGCAGTGATCCAGTTAAAGACCTCAATGAAGCACCTGGACCTTGTAGTTTCTCAATGAATTACAATTCAACAAATGGAAAAAAGGGTAAATTCTGTACTACTTACTTTTGCTGCTGGGCAACTCACTTTACTGTGTTTTGAAAAGAGAAATCACATAGAAGTTATGGGAAAAGTGTCTAAGGAGAGATGTCCAGTTTTCAGACTTAGTTTTTCTTTTTGGTTTCGAGTAAATGGGGGTATGTAAACACACTGATGATTCTAAGTGGTAGTTATAGGAGTAGGTCGATTGGTCAGAGCAGAGTAACTTGCTGTGGTTGAATAAAATTGTAAAGGCTCTCCTAAGTGGCATTCTGAGGAAGCAAGGAGGTGGCAATGTGTTTAAAACTGAAGATAATCAACAGGCCACTTTGGGTTCTACCATCAGGTATGAAAGGTGATAACTATGTTGGCCAGAATAGTCACTCTTCCCTCTGCCCCCAACTAGCATGAAGTTTTAACAAAACTTTCATGGGCATGCTACCAAAGGGGAATGATAAATTGGTGGATAATGAATTAAATATATCTTAGACATTATACAGGTAACACTGTTTCTTTTCAATATTAATAATATATAAATTATACAGCGAAGATTGTTTTATTCAGCCCCAGTAAGTACATTATCCCCTATTAATATTTCAATGCTCATGCAAATCTGCAAAATAAAGTTTTGTTAAAAGAATCATTTGATATTTCTGTCTGTGCATATAGTTCTGCAGTTTTCTTTAATATCTACCTAAGCTATCATTTAACTACCAAGAGATGCTAATTAATAATAGTGTTAATGAATGGAAAATGTATTTAACATATGAATCTGTGGGAGTATTTCTCAAAATGACAGATTTTATTCCCTGAGGGCTGTGGAAAAGTTTGCAAAGAGCTGAATTGCAGGACTCCAATAACTGGCTGAGGATGCCAGTCTATTGGTAAAATTTCATTCATCAAATAATTTTCTGAATGCAAGTTCTTAAAAAGATCCTTGCTTTTTCATTTCCTCCACCTCCTTCTTGACTAGTCACTCAATTATATTTGAGAGCCCATATTATAGGGAGGGGAAGTTGGAAACCTTTGCTAAGAACTCCATTTCTGCCAGGAACCTGGCACAATGCCTCTATAGTATTTCTACTCTTGACAGTATGTATATAAGCAGAGGATTAAAATTCCCTCTTAACCAACTAGGAAACTGATACCCAAAGAATGTAGTTCAAGGCTACAGGGCCAATCAGTAGCAGTTGTGATCTGAGCTCTCCTCTAGCCCCAAATCCCATTCTTTCTACTACCATAGATGACACTTACCCCCTTGCTGAATCTTCCTCCTTATTGCTTGCCTGCCTCAGTAATATTTTTAAATCTCGACTAAACCAAATTTAACATGGTTTCCTAACTCCTTTAATTCTTAAAGGATTGTATTTTAATGGGATAAAATACTATAGTTCATATCTTGTTAAATTCAGTTTTTTACGGTACCCACATGTTCATTACAAATGTTTCATTTTCAATGGCTTCCTACAGCTAGAAAACCTTAGAAATCTCAGAATTCCTTCCATCCCTCTCTGGCCTAGTTCCCTTTTCCCATTCTTTTTCATGACTCTGTATATATGGAGACAGTGCCAGTCGACCTTTGTTCTGCAAAAGGCAAGCAGTAGTCTGGCAGATATGAACATTAGTCTCTATCCTAACTACTTCAATGGGATTCATTTAAATTCAGTCCGAACTGACAAGATCATAATTAGTAGACGGTCACCTATTAATGAGAAATAACTTACTGGAATCAATTCTGAACTGAAATCTACACATTTTATAAGCAGTTCCTATATTTGACAATAATGGACCACTGTATTCATAATGTAGCCTTTGGTCTAGGACAGCATAACCTTGAGTGAATGGGAGCGGCACCAGAAAATTTGGAACTATACGAAAAAGATTTAAGTTTGCTTTCCATCATTTTGCATTCACTTCTTCTACTTTGAATTTATACAAATTAGAAACACAAATTTGGGTACTATACTACAAAGTATAGTATTTTGTTTTACTATATGTGTATATATGTATGTATATGTGTATACATATATATGTATATATGTGTATATATGTATGTATATATGTATGTATAAATATATGTGTGTATACATACATACATATATATATGTACTACTATAGTTTTACCCAAATGTTACTTCTATTTACAAGTATCTCCTTAGAGTAAAGTTCAGGTTATATAATTGACAGGTTAACACTGTATTCAGATATTGCCCTTTAATATTTAACCTATACAAAAACGAACAGATATCAGTCAATGATTCTTTTTTTCAATGACTGACTTTCTCTTAAACATTAGTTCACATGTAGAGTATGATAACCTAGGCGTAATAGTGTATACAACATTTAGATTTTGCAGTTATATTTAAGTAACTAATTCATAAAAATTTCAATTACTAACTTTCAACATTCCCAAACTGGTTTACTTCTTCTCTTGACATTGGGAATTCCTCTTAGATGTCTTTTTTTAAAGATCTATTTATTTATGGCTATAAGCTGGGGTGTAAGCCAGAGGTGTGGGGTGGTGAGAGAATTCACTGGAGCCAGAGTGGGGAGCAGAACAGGCAGATTGACTGAAGTACACAGCTGAGGGGAGCAGCAGGAGAGGTCTGCTCCGCCATGTGGGAATCTCCCTGGCCGGGTATCAAACTCCTGCTGCAATGTGCCGCACTTAACCCGTTGCACCACCTCCTCTTAGATATCTATTAATAACAACCTCCCTTAAGAAATCTCACCTATAGAGGTCTAAAGGCCCAAGCAGGGAACTTTAGAACCTCAAAGACCTTGACTTCAAGCCAGTTTATTTCTTTGATTTGAGAGGAGTTGCATAACAAGCCTAAGCTTTCACTAATGCCTCTGGGTAATATTAATGACAGAGTATTGACATAAATTCAAATAAATGAGGAATGCAGAAAGCACCCCACACATAAGTGCCACCAAAAATATTCACTTATTTTTCAGTCTTTTACCCCAACCTTTGTAGTACAGTTCAAGCAAAATCCAAGAAAAAAGTTGATAGATGAGTCACTGGTCCCATTCTTCATATTACCAGTTCCCAGCACAGTGACAGGCACCAGGTAAGCACACTGCACATTTTGATTTAAAAAATTAAATACAGGGCCTCCCTGGTGGCACAAGGGGTCAAGTCACAGCACTATGAAGCTATCGGCAGCCACTGCAGCACGAGTTCAATCCCCGGCCAGGGAGGTAGCCCACATGGTGCAGCAGACCTCTCCTGTCTTGCCTGCTACTCCACTCAGCAGTGTATTTCAGTCAATCTGCCTGTGCTGCTCCCCACTGTCTCTGGTGAATCCTCTCAACCCCCACCCCCACCCTCACCCCCCCCAACACCTCTGGACTATACTCCACTTTTGTATGCATAAATTAATAGAAATAAATTTAAAAAAAATAGATACAGGTAAATTTATTATTTATTCATTCTCAGCATCAAAAATAGCCAGCAGCTAACATTACATGGCTCTTACCTTACACTGAACAAGTTCTAATTTTAACTGAAATCCTTCTACAACCCTATAACCAAGTATGTATTAGTATTACATTCATTTTGCAGGTGAAGAGACAGAGGCACAAGAGGTTACATAACTATGCAAGGTCACACCAGCTGACGGTGCCAGAATCGGAACTCAGTCTCACTCAACAGTCCATGCTCTCAATTATCACATCGCACCTTCCTTTCTTTCATCCTTCCATCCATCCACACACCTACCCTCCTCCCCTGCAAACCCCAGCCTGGTTGTTGTAGGTGATTATGATACCACCTCTGCCCTCAAGGAGCTCATTGTCTCCTGGGTGAGATACACATGTAAACACTTAATTACAGTGCAGAATATCAAGTAGGCTGATAGAGAACCAGGATCCCTGGAGATATGACATTTTTCTACTCAGCAGAGCCAGAAACAGAGTAGATTACCTTTATCTAGTAAGGGTGCAGACACTCTTCCCCCGAATTCACAGCTGCTGCAGTATAAAACCTCATGTGGCCTGGCATCCTACACACTGTGTACCATAGGTGCCTAGGTAACTAAGCATGGAAAAAGTCAGTAAAATGTCAGGAAGCACCAATCTTCCATAACCAGTGATAACCCTCAATAGTTCAATTCTCTTAAATCTGTTCTCAAACCCTTAAGTTGCTTTAACTTTAGAAGATCCTAAGTTTCATTACAACAAACTCAGTGCTTAAATATAAATTCCAAAGTCCCTTGGTCCAAGTTTAAGGTTAGATTCACCACTTACTAGTGGTATGACCCCAGAGAAGCTATTTATTCTAAATCTTGGTTTTAGCTACGAAAATACCACCAGCTTCATAGAGCAGTTGTAAGAAAAAGATTGAATGATTTACAGATCACTGCACCTTGCCAGGTGTAGAACAAGCACCTCAGACAGTGCTGTTTCCTCATGACAGTAACAGATCTTTCAGGAATTGAAGTTCTGGTGTCGGAAAGTTTTCCATTTACAAAATTAAAAAATTGTAATCCTAAATGCAAAACATTAAAATTTATTGCAGAAGGGTATAAAAACAGACATACTTCAATACTGGGTTACTCTGAGACATAAACCTGGTACTTAATATCCCAGATGTCTAAGAAATAGCTTATCATTTCAAAGACTCTGAATCAAGTGAAAATATTAACCACACATGCTGTATAGTGTAGTAAAGAGCACAAGCGAGGGAGTTAGATGGCACAAATTGGAATTTCAGCTCTACCTCGGATGAGCCAGGGAAATTTGAATAAATTAGAGGCTCATGCCTCAATTTCCTCATCTGTAAAAAGGGGGATAATAAAACATACTTTCTTTCACAGAAAGAAGATTAAATGAGTCTCCACCTCTAAAGTAATTAAAACCATAACTTCATGCACTATAAATGGTCAATATATGTCCTGGGAGAAAAGACATAACTCCAGGAAATAAAATTATTTGTCTTCCTTTTCAAGCCAGGAACTTGGCAGTTACCCTAGAATCTGATCTCTCCCTCTCACAGCCTACATACAAACCATTGCCAAGTTCTATTGAATCTTCCCCTAAATATCTGTTCCATGTAACACCTCCTCTCCACTTGCAGTCTCCACCCTGCAGTCTCAGCCACGCCTGTGCCTGGATCCCCTTCAATACTTTCTAACAGTTCACCCAAGAGTTGTCTACAGCATTGATGCTTCAGTGAGGGCTTTAAATCAAAAAGCTATTTAGCCACCCCCCTTCTTCACCACCACATTTGAAGTATGCTCAAGTCCCTCTCTCCTCCAAGCAGGAGAATGTCTAAATCCTGTAACGTGATATACAAAGTTTTTCATTATCTGAACCTTGCTATTTTTCAGCCATTTCTCCTGTCATAGACTGATGCCTCCCCACTTTGTCTAGGCATTCAAAATGATGTTTGTTCACCACACACCCCAAAGTGCCCTCCTACTGCCATCGCCATGGGCATGGGGTCCCGAGCCTTCTGCTAGTCCTGATCTTCCTGCAAGGCTCAGCTTTGCTGAGAATCTTTGTGTTGAATTCGAGGGTCTTCCTCTGGGACAGTTGGTGACTCCCTTTACACACTTCATATAGGGATATTTATGGTGCTCTTATCTTTCTCCTCCTTTTATAGCAAGTTACTGTACTGTTGCCACTGAGCCTTGTTTAGTTTTGTGTCCATATTGATCCACAGAAATATCTGAATAAATGTTTGCTAATGAATGCATAAATACAAAAATGAACCAGTTCCTACTCTGCCACTGACTATTGTATGAATCTAATACCCAGTAAGGAAATTAATCTTCTCAGTATATCCCATTGTATCCCTTAGTATATACCAACTATAAAGGAGGACAACTCCATAAGTATTTCCTTTTTTGGTATAAATTTCATTAGGTCACCTCAAAGCTTTTGGTTTTTGACAGGATGTAGTAAATCTATACAAGTACCTATGCATACATTAAAAACACTGCAGACATTAATGTCAATTCTCGTATTTCTCACTATTGAAAATGAGTCAAGTTCACATGGGACAAAGGCAAAAAATGTAGGTAGAGTGGCATCAAAAGCCAGTGGCAGCATTGGGGGGGCAGGACTCATGGTAGACTGGACCAGGTAGTGATCCCCACCTGTGGGCAGGATGCAGGGGATGTAAAGAGTGCTTCTCTGCAAGCAGCTTTGTGAGGGTATGGATCCAATATTAACCTGCCCAAAGGCACTCTGCCACCTTGGCATACCTCCCAACCTAAGCAGCCCAACAGGACACAAGGAGACTGAAGGGTACAACTATGTCAGGGAAGAACAAGGGGAAGGGGTGGGTGAGGGAGATGCATAGTGCATTAGCAAAATACATTTTACGAGATGCTCATTAAGACCAATATGTTTTTGCTTCAAGCCAAAAAAAGTGGTGAAAAGAGTTAGTCTCATTCACCCAGATGTCTTTCCTTAAACAACAGGAAGATTTTTTTTTCTTGGCATTTCTTTAGTTGCTATCAAGAGTAATATATGTCTATTAAAATCTAATTATAAATTCTTAGATATTCCCTACTTTTTTAAACTGATGATCACTTATTTACCTTTCCATATTCTCAATAGGCCAAAGGTGTGACTCATTGGCTTTTCTAAAAACCCGATGAAATAGAATCCAGTGTTAATTATATACATATTGTGATTTAATTATAATACTTGGTAATATTCTATACTGTACGATGCTGTGTCATATGTATACAATCAAGAAAGACCCATCTCGGACTCGCTCATATCTAAATTATAGGGACGCCAAGAACCAAATTTCTTATTTTAAATCAGATACTCTAAGTTTTAACTATACTTTTCTATCTTGTGATTTTACAAAAGTACTCATTATAATTAAAAGATCATATAATTAAAAGATCTTAGAGACTATTTCTGCATATAAGCAAAAGCAACTATCCCCACAATAACGCACAAAATATTTAAAACAGCTCTTTCAATTGACGTGGGATTTAAAATTTAAAGTATTCTACACACCTTAGATTCTTAGAAAAAGGTAGGAAAGAAAAACAAAGTTGAAACAATTTACTTTGTAGAGAATGCTTAATATATGCTCTACCGCTGAAAGAAATCTAGAGTATGTCTTCAAATTAATTAAATCGTCACTTTGTACACTGAAAGTAGACCATGAAATCAGTTGAGCATAAGTATTAAATCTCCAGTAACACATGGACCTTTGCAAGGCACTTATATATATACTGTTATGAACAAGTACATCAGGAATAAAGTGTTATCCACGAGTCACTTTTTTGGATCTACTGTCTGAGTGTCCTGAGAACAAAACATTTAAATCTGCTTGCACATTGACAATAGCGATATTGATATTTCTCCATGTTCCCTTCTGGTTGCTAAGAGATTTACGTTGGACAGACTCTGTTGTACTCATAACAAAGCATTTTGGTCCACAAAGCATTTGCTTCAGCTCAGTGAGTCTAGAAACTCCCTTTGCCTCACCCTTTCTCTATTTTGCTTTCAGGTCAAGCAGGGGCCTAGGCACAAAGGCAGGGGTCGTCATCACTACCCAGAAAACTGTTGTACTTCAGAAACCTGGGCCAGGTAACCATTCTTATATGTTGAATGGACAGCGATGATGACCCCATACCTTTATACAAATTTCCCTCCCCTGTGTTTCTTAAAAGCCAGTTTATCACGGGGTGGGGAGTAGAGGTATAGAGAGGGGGCGAACCACAGCAAACTACCCACAGACAAACCTAATGGAATAACATTAGACCAGAATATAGCAAAATATGGCAATTTCATAACAACTCTGCTGAATGAGGCTTTGAAATACATGTGCACAGCATTTCCTAAGTTTGTACTTTTGTGAAGATATATTTCAGAAGTTTATTTACAAGAACAATGAAGTGGGAGCTAGCTATATTTAACATCTTGCAGCAAAACAACTGCAGCCCTCCAAACTCAGTCTCAATAAAGTCTGCCATGCAACAAAAGGCAGAGAGCCTTCTATGGATCCTAACTTTGAAGAAAATGGCATAAGCACCAGAAATATTCACGATCACTCCCAAAGTGAGGTACATGTGGTGGATGAAATCTGCATGTCATTTACAAAGCACATGCATCACTGCTCCGAGCAAATTAAGATCATCTTTCCCTGGGGAATTCTCACAAAGAGACAGGAAGATGCTTTATGACCTGACTTCTGTATTCAGATGACAGAGTTTTAGTCAATTTCTATTCATCGTCCTGGAGGAAAAGTACTTTGGGGCCTCACTCCTTGGTTGGTACCTAAGAGTCATATTTAAGGGCACAGTCACCAAACACTCAGTAAGTACTCTCAGGCTGTAATAAAACACCGATGACCCAGAATATTCCTCCCCTTTCCCCATGCATTAGAATATCAGTAGGGGATGATCAATGCCCATGCTTTGAACTGAAGCAATCAGTGTGGAAGCGTGCAGGAGGTCCCTGCCATTTCATGGGAATTGGGGATCATCTCTCTCACCCAGCAGAGAAAAACAAACCTCTGTGGTTTTAGCTTTATTGAACAAAAGAAAGTTATTTCCATTGCACAACGGAAACAAAAGCACCTTACAGAAATAAAAAGCAAAAGGAAAGGGGGAAAAAGCAAAGCAGGAAATGACTTTTCTGCTACGTCTTTAAGGTCACAGATCTGCCTGAGAAATGCACACATGTGACACAGTTCTAGCACAAAAGCTCCTTTTCCACGCTACAGACCTCTAAGAAGTACAAAGGCCGGCTCTCTGGCCTCTCCCTCCACTCTAAGTCACCGCAGTCCATTTAACCTTGACCGGGCAGGGAAGAAACTACTTTTAACTCCCTTGCAGCACCTTCCTCTGTCATGGAAACGTACCCGTGCCTAGGGAAAGAGAAAGCACACCTTCCGCATCAGCACTGCAATCACCCCCCCACACAGGATAAATCGTCCCCTGTCTTGCCCATTCTATGACCGTGGTGTACCATAGGGTCTTTTCATCTGTTCCCAATTTCCACACCCAATTTACACTCCACACAGCATGTAAAAATAGCCCTTCATGCTTCTAACAGATGCCGGGAGGAGATTAAAACAAAAAGAACCCAGGCAAGATCTCTGCTCTGGCAGACATAACTACCTTTTTCTTCCGATCCCGGGACCGTTTGCGGTGCTTCCTTTTTTTCTCAGCCTCATCTTCAACATTGATTTCTATATCCCTGTTTTTCTTTAATTGTGAGGCTGCATGAGCCATAATGCATTGAAATAGATCCTCTCAAGCACGCAGGGCTTCCTTTACAAGGTGATATCCTCAGGCACCTTTAATCAGGCTTACAGCAGCATTCCAATCACTGGAGAGAAACCTTTGACTAGAAGCAGGAAGTCATTCAAAATGCAAAGATGCTGTGGAAGCTGAAGCTTTTAAAAACGCAAGCGACGGTTTCCAGACTTCATCCTACACCTTCCTCTACCTGAGCCTTTACACAAGAGTGCAGCCATCGTAATGCATTTACCGTAGTGAAAAAGACAGCTGGGACAGAGGAAAGCTGTATATGGCTGTATCCCCTGCCACCAGCTGGAAGTGTCTAAGTGATTCCTCGGAAGGGGGAATGCTGCATAGGATGCTGCTCTGAAGGGAAAAAATCAAGAGTCACCACACATGCAGGAGCAAAAATCCAGCACTAATTCTGAAAACCTATTTTAGAATCCTTCGAAAAAAAGACAGGGCTGCAATTTATACATCACCACTAGATCTGCACAGAGCATAATTTAACCCGTAATAGAATGGAGCGGTTCCTACTTTAGTTCAACTGCTGATGGTGACAAAATATATAAAATAAGATTTCACCCAATGCACTAGATTTTTGCTTTGGAGATCCTGCCTGCATTGTGGGGAAAACAATGCATGCATTGCTCCCCTCAACAGTGTGCCCTTTATGCTGAACTCTCAAGCCTCAAAGCATTTTGTGGGAGAGAACTACAGAAGGGCCTGTTGTCTTTTAAAAACAACATGCTGATTACAACACATCATACAGAAAGACGTGAGCGTGTTGGTGTATGAAACAGATGCCCGATTGATAGAGGAGTTCCCCAGGACTCTCCTCTCATGTGGCCTGAGGGGTCAGAGAATGGGGAATCTGTGCTGTGGTCAGGGTCTCTGAATCCCTGAGATCTGGCTTCCATGTTCGGGTTTGCTTCAATCACCTTACTATTTTTGCCACCTGAGTCCTCAATGACTGCAGCCTCTGAATATTCATGATGTGAAGTGAAGCGGCAGCAGGGCTCAAGGCCTGCTGGGGTATCTTCTGCTAGGATGCATCCACTGGAAGAAATTTAATAAGTCAGGAATCATTTATAAACACACATGATACTCACACAGCTTTAGAAAGAAACAGCTGAGCTGTTAGTCTGGGTCTAATATTTTGAAGAAACCCTAAATTCATGGAGAAAGCAAGCAGAAAAAAACAAAATGATAATGCTCTATTGAAAAGGGCTAGTCTGTATGCTTTCGATACCAAAAGGATGTAACTTTGGAGGCTGGGGTTTGACTCAGCAGGACAGACTACTAAGGTGTGAAGGTGGAAGCAAAAAGTCCAGCGATGTCCCATAAGGATCAGGTTCTCTGCTTCATAAAAAGTCCAAGTGTAAGCCCCTGCAAACAACTTCTACTCACAGATTTCTGATTTGGAGATCAAATATCTTTTTCTGCTTTCCCTTAGAGGGTGCCTTACACTCTTACCCAACAGCAATGGCAAAGGAAGGGAAAGCACCAGGCCCATGGCACACCACTCCCACTGCAAGTCCCATAGAGCCTCACTGAACCATATGAAAACTGTTCCGCTCAAACAGTTCTTGAGGTCCTACTCTCTCCCTGAAGCTAGAGTTCTAAAAACGTTCTCCATTATCTATAAAATTGTCTGACAGAAAGGAGGGAAACATGAGGAGGGGAATTCAGTGGAACTCAGATCCAAAAGGGATCAACCATATTTGGAGATTCATAGTAAAAAAAAAAAGTTTTCCTACTAGAAGAATTTCTTATGATAATTAGTGGAGTAAAGAGCAAAAATGAAAACTTATGTATCCTTTCTCCTATAAAAATCACCCTGTACTTTGAGGACTATTCATACAATTTCCTTTCTTTATTTTCAGCAAGTTGAAGAGGACAACCAGCTGAAAAGCTGGCTCATTTCCCGCTGGTTTCTTGACCTTTTTTTTTTTTTTAAATTCCTTAATAGGCACCACTGATACTTTAAAATATATTTATAAGTATCCTTGATCAAGGTAACTTCTCCATCTCAGGCGTGCAGAGCACTAGACTTTCACATTCAGCAAAATCATAGTTAGAAATTCAGAAGGCAGGTATTTTTCAGCACATTTCTCTTTAGAACAATCCTTGCTTTTTCAAAATAGTCCAAAGTTGAGAATTCATCACAACTTTTTGCCACCATAATATGAAATATTTTGCTACCTTGGATTTTACTTTAGCTTGGTGAGTGGCTAACCATCAAAAATAAATTCTACATTCTAATTGCTTAGATTTTCCTTCTTACCAAAAATGTGGACTTTTGTCCTTAATATCTCAATTAGAACTTTAAAGGGAGTCCAGAGGTTTCTGAAATTCTAAGTGCTGTACTACCATCTGACCCCCTTTCACCCTCCCCAGCACACCCCCAAGTAACTCACAAGCTCCTCAAGTATTTGCCTCGTAACAGAGGCTACACATTTTATATTTTTTTCCTTACAAATGATAGCTCTGAAAATTTTAGAAGGCAAGTCCTTATAATAGCAACTAAACATGGAAAATAGTTGTAGAAACTTTATCCTTGAACTGAAGTTTCATAAGACCTTTGTTTTACTTGTTCTCTCCTGAGAAATTGCAGAATTCGTATGCCTCTTCAGACTATAGCTGGTACAAATGTTACTTTTGAGCATAAAGAGGTCTCAGAGAGCAAGAAGAAAGAGAGGCATCGTAGGGTTATGAAGCGCCCATGTGAAACAATCATGCAAGGTGTTAATTGATCCAATGGTCACCCCCACAAATTTTAACTTCTCCCCTGACATTGACCATGAAGGGATAACAGATAAGACTTGCACAGGAGGGAGATGACCTGTGAATGGAGTATCGAAACTATTGAAAGTTAAGGGGAAAAAATGCTTAAATCACTTCTCAAAACAAGAAATTCTGTTCTGGCTGTATGAAAGCCCCAGATACAGGAATTCCTAAACCATCCTTTCAAAATAAGTAAAAGAGTGATCTTTCAACTTTTATTAGCTATAGACATCATTCTATAAATGAGTCCTATAAAAAGGGCAGTTATAATAAAGATAATAGTGACTCTGCTTGGTTGAATTGAAGGGATGACGTCCTAGATCCTCAGCTTTTTTGACTACTTCATCCTTCCTCTAAAAGAATGGTGAGCATAGACTGACGACAAGCACACTCAGCAAGGAGGACTCATAGTCTTTTTCTTGGTTGCACCTTTGTTCCTAAAAGTTATATACAAAAGTAACTCTTAAGAATTTCCCCATAATTTTGTCCAAAATAACTTCCGATTTTTTCCCCAGAAGCAACAGGTTTCAACTAGAGAACTTCCTATCCATGTTTCATGTGAGCATAAAACTAGTGCCAAAAAAGTAAACCTCTTCCTTTTTTCATGATACATATCTGGAGTAATGATTATACCCCAAATAACTTCTAACTCAGTAGTCTAAAAATGGTGATTAAACCTTACAATAAAAATGAAACTGAATCAACACATTAGAATGTATTACAGATTTTAGATACCACAGTCAAGAAACCTGTTCTCAATTTTTGCACACACTTTGCAAGATTTCAAGACAGGCTTTGAATCTGACCTCAGTCAATTACTAACTTTGACTACTTCCAGGTGTCACATTAAATTGTTCCATCGCATCCTGAGCTGGATGAGCGTGCAAACAGCAGTGTATGTGATTTCTAAGGAGATGACACTGTCACTTGAAAAACAATTGTACAGTGAAGCAGAGGAGAGCACAAGAATGTGGAAGCATGAAGGATGAAAAGCAGGAAAGAAACGGAAGAGAAAAGGTTCCAATCTGCCAGGAAAGCCAGATGCATCTTCCAACCTTGCCCCCAGTTCTTGCAAATGAGGAAAGCGTATGTTCTGAAGGAATGAGAAGTACTTTGTGCTGCACCCACTACAACTTTCTCAGAAGCAGAGCAGAATCACCATAAAAGAGTCAAAATATTTTTCCTTCACAAAGAAAAATGGATCCATCGTCATTTCATTAATTTTGGCATCCTAGAGAAAGACGATGTCAAGAGACCTAGAACAGGTCTGAATAATGTGGGAAACAAGAGAGAAAACAAGCACTAAGCCTCTCAATGGTTATAAATGACCGAGAAAGCACCCTGTGAAACTCTCAACTCGTAGTCACATACTCTTCATTCTCAGTTGTGAAACGTGAAGTGCTTAAAAAAAAAAAAAAAGATGACCATGGCTGGACAACACTCTCTTTCCACCTCTTCATAGCAGGAGGCAACTTTGGATAAATGAGCGCTGGCCTGATTTCCATCTGTCTTAGCACTTGTTCTGTGCCCTCGATCCCTGGAGCAGACTCTGTCCAACTAACCGGCCTGACCTCAGCACTGGAGAGAGCCAGCTGGCCCCAAGCTGCCAGCTGCTTCTGTGACCTCACATAGCCAGCAGCAGGGGGCAGGCACAGGAGGTGGCTTCAACCGTGTGTCTCTATCACACCCATTTTTGCCAGCAAAAAGGAGGAGATCCCTCTCTGTGCCTGAAGACCCCCGGAAAGCACATCCTGGTCTCTGTGGACCAGCATTGCCTGCTGGGGCAATAAATAACAAGCCAGCACCCAGAGTGGGGAGCAAACACAATGTACTGACAGATCACTTCTTCTCTGGGCCCCTGGCCCCACAGGTGGAGGTAAGGGGACAAGATGACGTCGAAGACACCTTCTCATAAATCTAAAATGCTGTGATTTGAGGTGACAGAAGGTGATTTGAGGTGACAGAAGATTATGGGCATTGGGAAGATACATAGGGATGGGTTATTTAAAAAGGGTTTATAGTCTGTGCTGGTCAGTAAGTAGCCACCATACAGAGTTCTCTCTTGAGCAACAAAATGTGACTTATGAAGTCGTAGAACTGAGTTTTAAATTTCACTTAATTTAAAAGTTAAAAAACACTCAATTCAGATATTAGAGCACATTAAGCATTATTGGAAAAATTTGGGTAATTGGATCTTTTTCAACTTTAGATCTTATGAAAACAGTACAGATCAAGTTTTCTGATGAAAATTCCAAACGAGATATAAAATACACGCTAGATTTTAAGGCTTAGTCTGAATGAAAGAATGTAAAACATCTCAGTAATAATTTTATATAGACATACAAGATTAAATGAGAATAATTTTTGATATTTAGTGAAGCAAAATGTTAAAATTATATTTAAACATCTTTTTAAATGTGACTAGAAATTCGAAATGATGTGTGAAATTATATGTGAATTATGTATGTTCCTATTGGACAGTCTATATGAAAAGTTTATATTAATTTAAAAAAAAAGCTCAATTTGACAGAAATTATCCTCCCGAAGGCAGATATTTCTGCAAACAAGCATTAAAAGACACTTAGCAGTTGGTTATGATGTTTTCTATTTGAAGAGGTGAAATACAAAAACATAGTATGTTTGTAGGTACTTGTGCTGAAAGCAGCATTTGTGCACTCATCTCTGCTCATTCTGTCTGCTGCTCACAGTGTTCAGCATGTGGGGCATATACCAATGAATGACACTTGGTCCCTGCCCTTGAGCCATCACACAGAGAGAGACAAGTCAACCAATGATTCTAACACATGTACAGGCGCAGTTGAAGCAGGGCAGGGAATATAAAATAGAACAGCACTCAGAACAATGCTTTCCAGGCTATACATGATGTCTGGTATGTGAAACCCTAGAATTTACAATTTCACAGCCCAACCGTTCACACTCTACTTAACCTGGCCAACGATTCATGCACTAAACAGGTCATGTGGAATTCCCTGTCTGGCCCAGGCACTATTATAGTCACTGGTAATATTATAGTGAATAAAACAGATGATGCCCACTCTCACTGCTTCCATTCTTGTGATATTGGATGGGGGAGTAAGTAAACAAATATATGAAGATAATTTCAAATAGTAACAAGTGTAGAGAAAATAAAACAGTGCAACCGAATGTGATTAGATAAGGAACAACTGTTCAGACTTTCTGCTTCTTTCCATTGTTAGATTTTCCCAGGAAAAATCAATCAAGATAGTGAGGTGTCAACAGAGTTGAGCCTACCCCCCAAAGAGCCCTCTAAACCCAGAAACTGAAGGCAGTAGCCAATAGTGACTATGAGCAGGTTCTCAAAAATGTGTTCTGTTAAAATGTATTTATTACTTAGGATAAACAATAAATAGATTTTTGTATCAATTATCTCCTAAACTATCTGAATAATTACAATTTTCATCACCATCTATTAATTTATAGTTTAATAACTATTGTTATTCCAAAAAGATTAATAGAGTATATCCACTGATGGATGAAATAACTGTTCCTATGTATCCTATGGAAATAGCGTGCATTGTTTCATAACCAAACATAGCTGATATAAAATGATACTCTTTTGATAGTTCACTAAAGCTTTATTGAATACATATATACAAGTCAAGATTAAGGTGACCCAAAGGCATGATGACACAAGCAAGTAAGGCAAAAATAGTTCTTACCCCAACTTTGCTGCTAAGTAGTTATAAGATCTTAGAGAAGCCCCTTATCCTTCCTGAGTCCCTAATTCTTTCTTGATCTGCAAAATGAAAGAAATTCAGAACTCTCCCGGCACACACATCCCATAATGCCAAAATATGATTATAATGAGGGTGCCTTGCTTATTTATACATGCTTTTTCTGTTGGTAGGTTCTGATCAAGATAGAAAAGTTCACTTTCAAAACATTTAAGAGGCAACTAGAAATCAAAAGTATTAAGGATTTAGGACATGAAGAGTCAGGAAACTGCTGACTTACTCAGTGATCATTTGCTGCCGCTGTGTATGAGCGATAGACTGGTGTACATACCTAAGCCAGAGTTAATTAGTTGACTCACAGTTCATACTTGTAGTGGCCAAAGATAGGAAACAAAAACTAAGTATGCCAGCATTGAGAAGGAAACCATCAGATATTCACAAGCATTATCAAGCTGGGGCAGACGGGGTTACAGGGTTCCTAGCATATGAGGGGTTCAGCCACTTCCTACCTGTTCTATGACTTGGTAAATCTTTCTCTTCCGTGTTGCTTCAGAAGGCAAATGATCAGACTATGATTTAAGATTCCTAGTTGCACAATGTTGGAGCTTTTAAATTTCCATTCCATTTTATCATGTCGGACTATAATTGCAAGACTTAGTTAAGCTTAAGTATTCAAACCACCCAGCTTGAGACACAAAATTAGATTTTGGAAGAAAAGTTATGAGGCCCTTTAACAAAGATAAAAGTTGAGAACAACTTCCTTCTTCTTTCCTAATTTTTCTTAAAAAGAGTGGGTAGGGGTAACTTTTCAAATACTGTGAGGTGTGGCATGACTCAGGATATTTCATCCTACTCACTTTTTGTATCCTCTAAGGTAGGGTCAGCAAACATTTTTGTAAAGGGCCAGGCAGTAAATGTTTTGGGCTCTGCAGGCCAGATGGTTTCTGTCGCACCTACCTGACTTTGCTGTTCTGGAGCAAAAGCAGTCAGAGACGGCATGTCAATGAAGGACTGGCTAGATCCAAGAAAACCTTACTTATGGAGACTAAAATTGACAAGCCACACATTTTCACATGTCATTAAGTCCTGTTCTCTTGATTTTTAAAAATGTAAATGTCATTTCTTATTAAAAACATAAGTGTAGCCTTAGCTTCTAGGCTACATAAAAACAAGATTGCCATGGGTCTGCGGGCCACAATTGGCTGACCTTGATACTGAGGCATCATGCTGTTAGTAATGTACTATCTTGAGAGGCTCTAAGAGTGAATGGAAAGTAGGATCAAAACCAGATGTAGGGAATATTGATGGATATGTATACATACATGTGCAAACATATATGCACGTGCCCAAACATGTGAGCAGACATGTGTGTGCAAACGTAAATTTTATGTAGATACTTAAAACCCACAGAAACTTATCCTTTGTATTAAACATTAACTGTCATTTCAGTGATAGAAAGACATGTTACTCATGGTCACTTTCCATACAAAGTACAAATGAATCAAATTTATTAATATCTCCACTTCCAAATATTTGTCAGGAACCCCCTGACAAATCCTACTGAAGCAGCATTATCTGACACATGAATTTAAGACACCAAACTTGACAAGTGTGTTACAGAGGGAGAGTAAGAAACAATAGGAAGCAGCAGACACACAGGCCACTGGATTCAATGGACACCTGCCCTGCAGTGAGTTTGTTGCCAACAAAACCAAACACACAATATTTGCTATAAAATGCACAGCATAACTGATCCACTATGTTCTACCCCTTCCCTGGGTAGGAAGCAGTGAAGTTCTGGTACTTTATATTTTATCAGTAGTTTAATACCTTATCTTTCCTGTAATATTTCTTAATCCTTGCACAGAGCAGGGCAGAGGAAATCACAAATATTTATGGATTATCTCCCATAGTTCTAATACTGAAAATTAAAATAGGAAATTTAAAAAATACATTACCTCTTTAAAAAATATCTGAATTCTGATTACAGACTTACATGCTTCTTTTTGGCATTATTTCATCCAAAGAAATAAAGTTGGAGGTTTGTCAACAGTTAATGAATGGTGCAAATTTCAAGCAATTATCTGGCAATTAAGAATGTGGAAGCTATGGGAAGAACATGCTTAGGTATATGACCTAAAAGAAACTATCTACTCTGAAGTCGAGTGGATTGTCCTTTAAGAAATCTAAGATCACTTTGCTCCTCTTCTTCCTCCCCCATTCTCCTCCTTCCTTACACACACACACACACACACACACACACACACACACACACACTAAACTGTTATTCAGAGAAAGGAAAAGGCCAGATGGTTTTGGGGATTAGCAGTGAGGAAAGGCCCAAGTTTCACCTCAAGGTTGTTATTAAATTCAAGCACAGATTGGCAGGGATACAAAATTCAGGCCATCTGAGAGCTCTTTGGGAGTCTTGGTCCGGTTCCTAATGAGCAGGTGTTGACATGGAAAAAGCCGCCCGTACGCGAGCCGCAGGCCCAGCCCCTGCACTACCTAGGTGCGCTGAGCCCCGGGGTGCTTCCTCCCACCCCAGCACCACACACTCATCCCCTCACACCCAGCCTTGTTTGGTTCCTTCCAGAAAACCAAATAATATAAATCAATAAAGAAACGTAAATTACGGTTCTATTGTGCCCACTTTAAAAATTCTCTCCAGTGCCTATTTAATTTAAATCAAATTCAATTTAGTCCTAGAAAGTTTCAGTACACCCTGGTTAGAACTTCCAGTGCATTACAGATTGCATACTGTCCCAAGGATGTTCTAGATGAAAATTGGCCTTGTCTATTCAGTGAGGATAAAATATACACCAAAATCTCCAGGGCTGTTGGTTTTGTTTTGTAGTTAGTTACTTAATCAAAGTCTATTCTCTATGAAAATAACAGCCATGATGGTGGGGTGTACAGACAAGAACTATCTCCTTACTACAGGTGTGGAATGTGTTACCTTGTCAATGAGTTCAGCTGTTAGATGGGCAAGAAATGCATAAAATTATGGTTAACAGTTTAACACAGATGCAATATCTGTGTCTAGTTTTAAGAATAATTTTCCAGCTAACTGATTTTTTTTTTTAAGATTTATTTTTCATTTATACATACAAGCTGGGGTCCAGGCCAGAGGCATGGGGCGGCGAGAGGGTTCACCAGAGACGGAGCAGGTAGCAGAACAGGCAGATCAGAAATACACTGTTGAGGGAAGCAGCGGGCGAGGCAGGAGAGGTCTGCCATGCCATGTGGGATTCTCCCTGGCCGGGCGTCGAACTTGCGTCGCCGCTGCCGACAGCTCCACAGCGCAGCGCTTAACCGCTGCACCACCGGGGAAGCCCCCAACTGATTTTTTAAAAAGGAGTCTAGATGCTATGAATATTTAAGTTATAAGAAAGGCGTAAGAATAAATGTCCTTCCAATCAAGTCTTTTTTCAAAATAATGATCTTTTAAATAAAAATAGCATAAATATTAAAAGAATCTCTCCAGTCTTTCTGAGTACCTGTGAATGTTAACAGCAAAAAAACAACAAACAAATCCTAAAGAACTGCATTTCACAAAGATATGTTCTATTAGGGTAGCAATAAAATCAAATCATTTGCATAACCACATCATGTTGAGTTTTAGGTGTCTCTATAGGTTTCATAAAGTTCAATGGATCTTCATATACAGAGTGGCAATAAAAATACAAATAATTCTGAAAACTGTGGCTGTACAGCAAATTTAAAAAATAATTTCTTTCCTATGTCTTCAACATATTCATTCCAAAGACTTCAAGTAATGAATAGAAAGAACAGGAAAGCAATCATACTTGCTATCATTCAGAAATAATTACCATTAACAATTTTGAAACTTCTTCCAAGTCTTTTTTTTAATCTATACATATACTTCTAACTATTTACTGAAAATATAATCATACAAGTCATACAAATAGTTTATCATGCTTTTTAAGTATATGTTATATTGACTATACATATTGAACTGCTAAGCAGGTCACTGAATACTCTAACTTGTAAATCATTGTATAATATTCCACGTGATGAATATGCCATATATTCTTTACCAATCTCCTTCTTTCGACATTTATATTACCTTCAATTCTCCCACGGAGAAAAAATGTTATAAATGATTCTCTTATCACCAAAGGAGTTTGCACATCTATAAGTAAATTAGAACAAATTTCTAGAGGGAGATTTCAAAAAAGCGAACCATTTGACTTAATGCTTAGACTTAAATATATACTTGGGAACTGATGGAATTAAGCTGTTTCTGTCATCCCATTCTCAGCTCTACATGTACATTCTGAAGAATTGCTCTTTAGGCAGGCAAGATGAGAAGTCTAGAAAAATATATTACCTATGCTAAGATAAATTGCTTATCTTTCATTTTACCTACAATTTATCCATAGCTGAAAACTACTTAAAAACCAATCTGTTTTTAACCCAAAGTCAATAGTCTATGATAACATTTATCAGTACCCTATTTTGAATTATTAATTTGCACTCGAGGCCTTTTTCGCATGGGCGAACCAGCAACTCGAGACAATTTCAGCTATATTAGGGAAGTGTTTTACAGGTGCTTTGAAATCATTTCATACTCAAACAAACGTACACAAATAATAAAATTTCACCAATTTATTTTTACATTGAATACAACAAAATCTGTTAAATATTACTCTGTAACTAGTTTTTGTGTGATAGTTAGTAAAACAACCCCCAAGATGCAGCCTCGGTTTGTCAGGACACGTATCACAATAATAGAGATTTCTCGTCTACCGCCAGGCTTGTAACGGTCAGACCAAACCTTGCAGTCCCTTTTTGCCCCTTTTAGCACAATATGGAACTTTCCATTCAGTCAGGGTACATCAGGGGGCATCGTCAACGTTTGCTTTAGGCAAATGCTAAGCTGAGACTAACTAAGCTAAGCTAAGAATTGGCTAAGGACACAGGCCAAGCCTGGTCCACGAAAGTAATTGCGATAAGAATATCTTATCACACATCTGAAATAAACATATCGAGTTCCAAACCACTCAGGTGCTGTAGCGGCGCTGCTCGAGTGGACGCATTAAACTGCCCGGGCGCTGTAGCAGTGCCGCTCGAGTGAAAGGGTTAAAATATTGTGTATCAAAAAATATGTTGAATTTATACTGGTTTGGGGTAGTGCAGCTAACCAAAATATATAATGACTTATAAAACAAAACCACGTAAACAATCAAAATCTTCCTATGTATTACTGGGAGAAATGGTGCTGATTTGATGATGTCAAAAAGTTGATGTCCTATGAAGGCTGGAAAGTCGTAAAGACTAATATACTACAATATTGGTAAGACCAGACTGCTTAAACAAAATTACCAAATTTGGGCCTCCCTGGTGGCACAGCGAGTTAAGTCTCAGCACTATGAAGCTCTCCGCAGTCACTGCAGTACAAGTTCCATCCCCAGGCCAGGGAGCTGACCCACATGGCCCAGCAGACCTCTCCTGCCTCGCCCGATGCTTCCCTCAGCAGTGTGTTTCAGTCAATCCACCTGTTATGCTCCCCACTCCATCTCTGGTGAACCCTTTCACCTTCCCACCTCTGGCCTACACTCTTGTATGCATAAATAAATAAAGCTAAAAAAAAAGTTAATGTCCTATGAAGGCTGGAAAGTCGTAAAGACTGATATAGTACAATATTGGTAAGATCTTAAACAAAATTAAACAAAATTACCAAATTCATAACAATTATTAAGGTATAATAATATGGTGTAATATTATACCTTAATACGTGATAGATGGCAGGAATGGTAATAACTCTCCCCTGGCTCACATCAATACCAGTTTGGAATTAGTGGTGGAATTTATATATCCACCCTGTAAATCTGGGTTGTTCTTGTGACATACCTTGATCAAATGAATATAGAAAACAAATTTTGAGCTAGCACCAAGAACGGCACACTTCCATCCTCTCCAGCAATACTGCTGAGCCACCCTGCGAACAAGCTGAAGTTAGCCCGACAGACTATGAGAGACACATGGTCATTGGCCCCAGTGCCCCAGCACAAAAACACATGTAACTCTTGGGAATAAATTTAATAAAGACATGCAAAACATCTATATTGCAAACTACAAAACACTGCTGAGTGAAATTAAAGAATAAAAAAAAATGTAGAGCTTATAAACTGGAAGTTTCATTGTTATGAAAATGTCCATTTTCTTCATATCTATATCCTCAATAAAATCCCAATTATAACTCCATTAGCTTTTTTCTTTTTTAAAATACAAAAGCTTATTACAAAATTTGTGAGAATGTAAGGCTCTAGAATATTGGAATCAATCTTGAGAAAAATTAAAATGAAGGTGAAGGACTGACACTACCTAAATTTAAGTTACTAAAAACCCATAATAGTACCTCCCTGGTGGTGCAGCGGTTAAGCACTGCGCTGTGGAGCTGTCAGCTTCGGAGACGCAACTTCGAGGCCCAGCCTGGAAGATTCCCACATGGGGTGGCAGACCTCTCCTGCCTGGCCTGCTGCTCCCCTCAGCAGTGTATTTCTGTCGATCTGCCTGTTCTACTCCCCACTCTGTCTCTGATGAACCCTCTTACCGCCCCACACCTCTGGCTTGTACCCCAGCTTGTATGCATAAATAAATCTTCAAAAAATAAAAATCCATAATCATCAAGAGAGTACAATATTAGTCTTAAGATATAGAACAATGGAACAGAAATAGACCTGCACTTATCTCTTTATTTTCAATAAAGGTGCAAAAGCAATTCAATAAAAATAAAAAAATCTTTGACCAAATTGTGCAAAACTACTAAATACCCACATGAGTGATAATGAACCTGTAACCCGACTTTACACTATACACTAAAAGGAATACAAGTTTACTGAAGTTGAACTTAACAAAGTCTAACACACAAAAAGTTGCTCATCGATACTAGTCATCAGGGAAATACAAATTCAATCCACACGAGATGCCAAAAAGGCTAAAATTAGGACTGACACCACCAATCATTGGCAAAAATGTGAAACAACCAGAACTCTAGCACATTGCTAGTGGAGGTGTGAAATTGTACACACACTTTGGAGAAAACATTTGGCAGCTTATAAAACTGGGACCCTAGGACCCAACAACCCCACTCCCAGATGTTTACACAAGAAGTCAAGAACAGTATGTCCACAAAACTTGTATAAGAATGTCCATAGCAGATTTATTCAGTCACTAAAAACTGGAGAGAACCTGGGTGTCTATCAATAGGTGAATGGATAGTGCATTCATGTAAGTATTTATTCATTCAGTAACAGAAAGCAACAGACTATAACACTGAGTCTCAAGCACATTATGCTGAGTGAAAAAGACTGACACAATAGTTGCTTCTGGGAGTGAGGCAAGGAAGAAATTGAACAAGAATGCACAAGGGAATTTTCTAGAATGAAAGTGAAGCTTTATGTCTCAATAAAGGTCACTTTTGCAAGAATTCAAGAAGTACAGTTAACTTCCATGCATTCCACTGCATCAACACTTCACCCTAAACAAACATCTCCAGTTAACTGTACTGATGCCTGTACCTTACTCCAACAAACATTGAGAATAAGATGGATTGAAGAGTGTATGGAGAGGCTGGTAAGTACAGATAGATGTACATACGTATATGTGTGCACATCAACATATAGGAAATAAGCATAGCAAAATGTTAGTGATTCTATGTGATGGATATGAGTATTTATTGTACAACTCTTTCTACTTTTTTTGTATATTTGAAAATTCTCTTAATAGTGCATTGGAGAAGAACTAAACTGATGATATTCCATGGTAGGGCACTTTTGTTTCTATACAATTTCCATGGACAAAAGGTAACTTTCTCAAAACAACCATTGAGATACCATAAAATAGACAGGGGATCATTAATGCTCTTTTGCAACTGGAGATATTGTCTCATAAAGGACCTCATCCAAGTGTTCACGTAGAGTCACATGTTGCATAATGACATTTCATTCAATGATAGACAGCATGTATGAGGGTGGTCCCTGATGTGTGTGGCAGACTATTCCATCTGGGCTTTTGTAATTACACTCTAGGATGCTCACACAATGACAAAATTACCCATGAGTACATTCTCAATGTATCCCAAAATTTTAATGCCTTACAAATATAAATTACTAGTTCAGGAGAAGTCACACTTTTTCATAAAGGGACAAATAGTAAGTATCTCAGGCCATACAGTCACTGGCACAACCATTAAAGGCTGCTTTTGTAGGATGAAGATAGTCGTGGACAATTTGTAAATAAATAGACCTGACTTAATACAGTACCTGACATTTGTATGCAAAAAGGGGCAAGGGCCAGATTTGGCTAATGAAAAATAGTTTGTTGATCCCTAAATGAAAATTCAGGTTTTCTTATTATGGAAGTTCAGATAAAAGTATTTATTTGAGAGTCAGAGCAACTGGTGTTTTACCTACCATATGGGCTAATAGGAAAATTAAATTAGTTAAGTCTTATAAAGTAACTAACATAGTGCCTATTTTATAGCAAATATTCAATAAATGTTTTTCCCCATTACCTTGCCTTTTCCTCATTTGCAGTTTTTGCCACTGTACCTCATGACCTAGATGAATTATAACAAGAGAACAAGGTGCTTAATGTTGCTCAACCAAATTAATCAACCAGGGTAGACCTTTTGTTTCATAAATCTGTAATCTTTGCACTGTAAATGGAAATGCACCACTTTCTCTGCATTTCCTCCATTAACTCTCAGGTGGTAATTCATTGCCAGTTCTCCAAGTTTTCTATACTGTTCTATCATGTGGAGGTTCCTCACTTGGAACCCTCTGGAAGATCTCCACATTTGAGGTCACCCTTGTTCCATACTTGAGTAAAAATTGACTAATTTTTGCTTTTGAGCTTCTCTCAGACTATTATTCAAGCTATGTGATTTCATTTACTTCTTGCTGTCAAGATGTGTCCTTTGTGTCTAAATGTTCCTCCCCCAAATAGGCTTTTCTTTAAGTGTGTAGTGCCTCTACTTTCTTTTATCTTTGTACTCTATACAACCAGCTTGAAGTAACTGTGGCAGAAAACTGCACTGACTCATTTATTCCCCTCTCTAGGTATGTGACAAATCGCCTACCCCTCTCTTAATTCATAAATAATCAATGAGCGGGCCTCCCTGGTGGCCTAGGGTTTAATCTCAATGATACCACTGCATTGGCACTTGGCTGTGGCCTGAGTTTGATCCCCACACAGGGAGCTGACCCACATGGCGCAGCAGACCTCTCCTATCCCCTGCAGCTCCCCTCAGCAGTGTATTTCAGTCAGTCTGCCTGTTCGGCTCCCCACTCTGTCTCTGGTGATTCCTCTGTCCAGCCCCCAATCCTTCTGCACCTCTGGCCTACACCACAGTTCTTCTACGCAAAAATATTAAAAAAAAATAATCAATGGACAAAGTTGCAAATAGGAAGAGACTTCTTTCACCTCCAGTAATGATTACAAAATTATACCAAAATTACAATAATTGATCTGTTAAATGAGCACTTAATCTGTGCCAGCTACTTTGTTAATCATTTTGTTTGTTCATTCATTCATTCATATACGCATTCATTAATACGTATGAAATACCTACTATGTGCCAGGATTTGTATAAATTACAAAATGAATTGTACCAAAATCTTGTAAGGCAGATATTACAATGTTTTACAAATTGTGTAAAATGGAGGCTAATAAGTAATGAAACTACTTTTCCAACGTCCTGTTTCCAAGAAGAGACCCAGCCATTATCTAGCATGGATCTAGCATCTGGAAACTTTTAATAATAAGTGATACAAATGTCTATTTTGAAACACTTGATTTTTTTTAAAGATTTATTTATTTATGCATACAAGCTGGGGTACAGGCCAGAGGCATGGGGCGGCGAGAGGGTTCACCAGAGACAGAGCGGGGAGCAGAACAGGCAGATCCTTGATTAATTAATTTTTGCCCTTTCCCAGCATGTCTGTCTTGTCTCTGCCACTTAACTACTCTCTCTGAAGTATTGGCCCCGGGGGGCCTCACTCCCTGTTATGGTCCCCCACATCTCCCACTCCGCTCTGTGCACAGTGGAAGATCAATAACTTTTGTTTATTCTTACCCTCAACCCCCAGCACCATCTGTTCAGGCAACTCATTTTGCAACACTCTCCCCATATGATGTTTTCTCATTAGACTCCTAGTTTCTCAACAATTATTCTGCGATACAATCAGGATCTGAATCAGGATCTCCATCACCTATGAGAATTGTTCAACTTTGACCTTTGCCATTATGCTTTGCCAGCTATGCTGCTCGTGATTTTCCTGCCACTGTAACAAGACAGAATGACTCTAAAAGAGTGATGATGAAGCAAAGAAAGCAGCAGTCTATGTACCCCTTTAGAGAATAATGCACACTCTGAAGAGATACTTCTTTTCAGTAACTATGTCAAAAATCCATGTTACCAGTGCCTGAAGCGGAAGCATTCTTCCTGGAGCTGACTGTCTTCTCTTTCTTTCACTCTTTTTTCCCTAGACAGGCTTTTACACAAAATGAGATGCTTCTGAGTAACGACTCCACCTTCTCAGATGTGCTTCTGAGATCAGCTAATAACACTGGGTGCATTAACTAATTAGCAAGAGTAAGAAGTTCAGAAAACAAACAGGCATGGAGCAATGCTATTATTACGTGGTGTCTGCCTGACATTGCTGTCCTCTTTCAGCAGGCAGTGGTGTCAATATATCTGGGAAGAAAGGCAAAGTAAAATCCTTACTGCAAGTTGCCAGTTGGATTCAAATTCCTTTTTTCTGAAATTAGAACTATAGCTACTGCTGCAGCGAGGGTAGCAGCTGATTTCACCCTTTCAAATTTGATCTAAATAAAATGAAATAAAATAAGAATTTTCCCTTCACTTCTCTAGCATGCAGACTGCATGGCTTGAAAGTTTGCTTCGTGAAAGTTCTCGCCCAGCTCCAACTGCAATGTCTCCAATTTCAGAAAGACTGCGGGAAAATGATGGTATTTTAACCTTTCTCATTAATTGGTAGTAGTGGCTCCTTTCTGAAATGAGTTTATACCCCTGCATGAATCTCACTGTAGAGAATACCAATCTATTTGAATGTTATTTATCAATAAAATGAATACGTTCTCTTCTAATTAAGTTCAAGATGAACATAGAAAACTTAGATATACTTTCCATTGGTCATAATTTTTGAAGAAACAGTCATGCAAGAAGTAGTTTTGTGAAGGCTTGCTTCCTTTCCCACTGCATGCCAGAGTGCCTGTGCATCCTAGGCCTTCTCCTTTACTCTCTGCCTGGGCCATCTCATCCACACCCACGCTTCAATTATCGCCTACACTAGATGACTCACAACCCAGACCCCTCTCCTGAGCTCCCAACATCCAAATTCAGCTGCTTATTTGACATCATCTTTTGGATGTACCAAACTCAACGCATTCAAAAAGAAACACATGATGTCCACCACTGTCCCTTAGCTCAGCGAGTGGCCCTCTCTTCCAGGTGACAGAGCACCTACCTCCCTTACATCTCAGGCCATGTGATCTGACTCTCCACCTCCCTTTCAGCTTCACACTGCAGGTGTTCTCACTCCCAAATTCCAACCACTCTGCTCAGCCAGCCACTCCATTACTCCTCCTCCCTCCCCTCCCACCTCCTAGATGATTTCTCAGCCTTCAGATATCAGCTGAAGTATTATATCCTTGACATCCTGAGAAAGGAAATTCCTTCCACTGGAAGCTTCATAGTCTCATCACCACCCTTGAACACACTAGGCATAGTTACAACTTTCCATCTTGTGTATATGATCATCTGAGCAGTGTCTGCCCTCCTTACACCAGGTTGTAAGTTCCATGGCAGAGTGGGGAAAACGTCTATTTTTGTTCACAATTGTTTTCCACAGAGCTTCAAGTGCTTGCAACTTAATCAGTGGTTCTCATTAAATATTTGTTGGAAGGCAGGCAGGAAGAGAGGAATGGAGGAAAAAAAAACCCACAAGAATATCGGTGCTTATCAGACTTTGGTTAGTATAGCAGACAGTGGATAGACAGTCTCCACACAATTTCCACTTTCCACATGTGGATATATGTCTTGACTACCATTTCCAACCTGGCAACTGGGTGGAAGCCATATGAATGAGAATGGAAGGGGAGTAGATTATAAAGTATCTGGCCCTTTAAAATTCCCACACAATGTCTCTTTTCCTACCTCCCTCCCTTCTGGTGGTGGTTGACCAGTTACCAAGAATCCAGTGAGGGACTCCAAGTATTTGGTGGATAATGGAGCCCCAAACTGTAAAGCACCTGGTTTCCAAATAACTGCACCTGTGAGGTGAACTAAAAAGAATACTTAAATGCCGTATTCATTTGTTTTGGCCAATACAGATTTAGTAGAATTGGGGAGAGATGAGATAAAGAAGCTATTGCCCTCTGCCTGTGAGTTTTCTTCCATGGCGTATTTTGTTTTCTTACTTGGCAGAGAAATAAGTTATGCTAGCTATGTGTAGGGTTCAAACATATGTACGTTTTGATCTGAAAGTGATAACTTGTTAGTAATAACTGTACTTTCTGATAAAGGTAACCTAATAGAGAAACACTAAAGCTGTGCTAATAGTGTATTAATACATCCATTGTTTCTGACTAGTTCTTTTGTGTGTATAAGAACAATACTTCTAGGCAGTCGTGGGTAGAAGGAACAAGTTTAGAGTTTGTCAACTCACTATGGGTAGGCATGGGGGATAAGCATGAGGAACATGAAGAGAGTCAACCCCAGCTAGGGGTGGAGCTCCTGTGTACCAACCTTACTGACCTGGGAATTGTAGAGCACACATTAAGAAGCAAAAGCTGCTAAGAGAGTAGATGATAAGAGTAGTCTTCACAAGATAAAATGTAAATCTATGAGGCGATGGATGTCGATTAAAATTATTATAAGAATCATTTCACAATAGATACATACATCAACTCATTATGTTGGCTTCTTCATATTTATACAAAGTTATAGGTTAATGACATGGCAACAAGATTGGTGGAGGGAGAAACATCATGGTATACTAGAGGTGAGATGCCAGTCTGTACTAGCAGACTGCAGAACCTGCTGACTACGCTTGCCTCCCAGCCCTGCTACTTATGAAGAATGACCTTAGACCAGTAACCTATCCTCTCCATGCCTACTCATAAAATGTGGAATGAGGATACAGAAGAAACACTCTTATGTTTCTCTGGAGACAGAATGAGCTAATATTTGTAAAGTGCTTAATCCTGTAAGTGCCATGTAAGTGTCTGATTTAAAAAATAAAAGCTAAAAGAGTCTGGGCAATTAACCTCAGATATATACTCCCTATTTATATCCAATGAATCCCATAATTTTTCTTGAAGAGAAACTACTTTTCAATCTCTAAAAGGCTTATGAGCACATAGAAAAACCAAGAGAGTAGAGCCCCAAAAGTGACACTAGAAAAAGGGTATGTGAGGAAAGGGGAGTCCTCATTGTTTGTGAGGTAGGAAACGCTTGCAAAGATATTCCCAATCATAGATAAACTATGCAAACGTTACAAAATCTCATTGCCTATTGTTACACAGGTACTGGGAAGATGGAACCGTAAGTTCCCTCTATCATGTTCACGGTGGTATCCCCAGTCTAATTATTGCACCTCCCCACAGAGAAAATGTGCAACAAATATTCAACTGATTGATTTTACCTCTCTAATGACAATTGAGATTTCCTATTTAGGATTATGATTATTTTAATGTGCACATCTTCTCTCTCTCAAAAGTCCCTTGAAGGTAGATTTCATACCTCATTTATCTTTTTATTCCCACCTAGCATGATATCTTGTAAATAGCAGAGTCAATAAAAATTTGAAAGACTCAATGAATCATTAAAAGGATGGATCATCCATTAAGTGTACTTATTATTAATAATCTTTCTCCCCAAGTTGTTGAATTGTGAAGGCTGAGTTTACAAAACTGAACTGAAATCCAAAATTATTGCCTTTCTAGATACTAATCTTGAGTGCTTCTAAGAAAGGAGTTGCAATAATTCTAGCCACCTCCTTCTCACTAAAGTTTTAGCAATTTGATTGAAGACTCTGCTTCAGCCAGTTACTAAAGGGATATTGAGTTCATAAAAGGAATCTATTTCCTATTCTGATCATATGCCATAAAGTACACAAGTAAAGATGTGAAGAATGGGAAAGGAGTGGTTCCCTTGTTGCACTGTTTTAGTATCTGGGACACATCCAAGTGCCTCCATCAGGCTCTACAGAACAAATTTTGAGAAGATGAAAAAGTCTTTGTTGTACTGAACAAACTTTTCTCCTAGGTTCACACTACAGTTATTAAATAATTGCTCTTTATCTTGGAGACAATATGTAAATCTACTAGATCCATCACTTGAATTCCAAAACAATATTGCTCATCAAATATCCCAATAAATTTTGGGAAAATGAGGATATTCCTCATGATAAAAAGGGTATGTAATCCTGCAAAAGTATGGAAGAAAAGCAATTTTATTTCAGAAAAAAAGGATTGAGAATTATTGAGAAAGATGCAGGATATTTAATAAATATTTAATAAATGAAATATATTCTCAAGTGTTATATGATTCATAATGAAAACTGAGCATAAAATGAAATAATGACATTCTACTACAGGAACTCAAATTTATTCTCAATTTTGAAAACATTTGCAATTTGAAAAAGGTGATTTTTGTTATCCTCATTATACAGAAACAATAGCATTTTAAGGTGGCAACATTTATGTTCATCATATAAAGTGTATCCACAAAAGATCCATTCTGCTAAATTGAATCCCTTTCTCAGCCAGTTCCCACACCTACCTCACACTGAGCAGGGAGGCACTGAACTATAGCCTCCTTGTGTTCAGCCATTGAATGCACTCCCCACTCTCACCTGAAGCAGACTCCAGAACATAATGGGAAAACACAAATCCATGAGCATTTCTCAGAAGTGTACAAGGTTATTTATATAACAGAGATCGATCTTGAGTGCAATTTAACAGTCATATCCACAAATAACTATGATAAAAGATAAGCAATTTACAGAGAGAGAAGTTGTTACAAGGAATTGTAGGATTTCTGTGTGAGAGATATCATTTGGAAATCATGGAAAGAAGCCATGGTGATGGATTGGGTTTTGGAAGATGGGTAGGGTTTTTATTTTTAAATAAATTTATTTATTTATGCTTACAAGAACTGGGGTGTAGGCCAGAGGTGTGGGGTGGTGAGAGGATTCACCAGAGACAGAGTGGGGAGCAGAACAAGCAGATATACTGAAGTACACTGCTGAGGGGAGCAACAGGTGAGGCAGGAGAGGTCTGCTGCGCCATGTGGGAATCTCCCTGGCTAGTCACTGAACTCGTGCTGCTTGGCTACGGACAGCTTCACAGTGCTGAGACTTAACCCGTTGCGCCGCCAGGGAAGCCCCTGAGTAGGGTTTTTATTAAGAAGCCTTCTAGACTACTGGAGAAGGTTGATGGGGTAATGCTGGCAAAAAATATGGATACATAAAAGCTGTATGTGTAACAGAAATGAAACTGCGTCAGTATCACTTTTGACTGAGGGCATAGAAAAATCAATGGAACCACCTCTTCCTTTCAGAGTGAGTAGATACCTAAGCAGCATTTGTAAAAAGAGCTTCTGAGAGCCAGTTCTGAGACTTGACTTTACTCCTCACCTCCAGACTATGAGGGAGGTTAGAAAGACAAAGGAGACAGCTGAGGATGAGAGAACATTTGGAGATGTCAGTATTTTCCCAGTAATCCCCACCCATCTGCAAGGACTGGGAACACAGAGTCTAGCGGTTGCCATAGAGGTCTTTATAGAACTAGGGGGTAGTGAATCTCCATATAAGAGGCTGTGGCTACTGATCAGAGCAGGAGAAAGGAAGAACCCAAGGCAATGGCAGCTACATGTTATTCCCTAAAACTTGCAGCAAGAGCAGAATGTTCAGGTGTTTCCTGTGAGCAACAACAGGCCATGGATGAAAATAGTGAGTCTGAAGCTATGTAAAATGCATCCCAAAAGGACTCCTGGAAGGAGAAATCATGCCTCCAGGAGTCCAGGAGGAGAAAGGAAGAAACATGAGTGGCCATCCTATGTCATCACAGCGCAGCTCGATGTTTGCAGAAGAGCAACCCCAAAAACTACAAACAGAGGCAGCTTGACCAACTTCAAAACTCAAGGAGAAGAAACTGACTCCTCCTAAATGGCCAGAGAGAGTCACTGCCAGATGGTATCAGTGGAAGTCCCTGAATTCTCACCTCACCTGCTCTTCCCCACTGAGTGATCCTGAGGTGGAGGTAACTAACTGGGCTGGGGTGATAAATGCATACAGAGAAAAAGGGGACAAATCATACTCCTGTATTTTGCTACAGGTTTCCAAGCCAATTAGAGCTTTAAAGAAGAAAAAAGTCTTTAACTGACAATGAAATTTTGAAATGGTCATCATCATCACTATTATGAAACTAACCTGTTAATATCCTAACAGTACTCTTGAGAATGACCATGGGATTTTGTTATGTGAGTGACCAAGATAAGTCAGGACTTGTCCTCAATGCATCTGAGCTGCAAAGAAACAGCACCTCAGAAAGGATCTCAATGGCCGATAGGGGCACTGAATGATATTGTTTCTGGGCCATGAATCCTGCTCATTCAAATGCTAGACACTGATAGATAACTTGAACTACAGTAATCATAATTTATACTAAGGTTTCTATTTAAAGATAGAAAAAATTAAACATACAGCTATATGTACTGTTACATGCAATTATAGAAATGAATCTTAAAAACATATGGAGTCAAAGGAACCAGGCACATGCATATATGTGAATATACTAAAAATGATTGAATTGCACATTTTAACTGTGAAATATGTGATTTTTCAGTAAAGTTTTTAAAAGTCAGACATAAAAGAGGAGATGCAACACGACTTGATTTATATGAACTTTTAAAGTAAGAAAATTCAGTACCAGTGGTGGTTGGTGAGTGGTAGGGAAGGGATTGATTGGGAAGAGGCATTAGGAAATTTGAAGTTAATGAAAAAGTTTTGTATCTGGGCTGCAAAATATAACTGCCTGACATGGCTGTTAGTTTATCATTTTTTTAAATGAAACACATTAAAAATTCATTTTTCATCCATACTATCCGCATTTCAGATACCCAATAGCAACACATAAGTAGTGGTCATATGTGAGTCTCATTTGTCATAACACACCAAACTCTACTAAGTAATTTAACATATAAATTAAAACTGGGAATTTTAATATATATGTCAGTTATACCATAATAAAGTGACAAAAATTGGTTTTGAGAGAAAATGGCCTTGACAATAGACTGTTGTCTGAGTAATTATGGAGGGAAGTGGATGGTGGCAAAGCAAGGACATCTGAGAAAAGCACGAAGGTAGAGCAGATCTCCAGGGAAGGCAGGAAGATTTGATGTAGGACACTCTGCTCATACAGCAGATAGAAACAACCCGCATTCACTCATCAGAGGTTAGCGGGCATGATGTTGGAGACCTAGAAGAGATCGCTAGGGAACATGCATATCTACCGTAAAGTGAGCCTTAGGGGAGAGATATTGAACAAGAAATTTCTAGAAGGTGCTCAAAAAAGGTCATTAAGCCAAAATTCAGGTGGGTTAAGAGAAAACAAGTTCAGTGGGACCAACAATGAGAACCGAGTGCCTCAAGGGTTAGGAAAAAAGTCATAAGCCTGATCAGGGTCTGAACCTGGAATAAAAACACATTTCAAGCTTATCCATTTGTCAATCAAGTTTAATAGTGCAGGTCTGGTTCCTGGTCTCATGGAATTCTGCATAGGGGTGATGTTTCATATAATAGTTTTGAACTTAAAAACAGATGTCTAAGCATGTATTATTCATGAGGAGATTATGAACAAACTATGCATATAGAGAAAGATGTAAGCGAAAAGTTGATATATCACCATGAAGCGTTAAGTATCCTGTAGAAAGAACAGATGGAAATTAACATGAACTTCTGTGGTTTTTATGGAAGGTCATTGTAAGCAGTATGTGAGTGCTTGATAGAGCATTGTCAGAGGGTGACAGAGTGACAGATGGAGGATGCTGAGACAAGGACCAATGGAGACAAGTGAGGTCCTAATCCCTATAGAGAACTTTGGGGACAAAGTAGAAAGAAAATGAATACCCAGTGTCCTTTCCTTGAATAGCCTTAGAATATTCACCCCTGCCTGGTAAACAGACATTCATGCATATACACTAACAAAATAATTACCTGAAAGAAAGCATTTATTAATGTTTATGCTTCTAATTGTAAGAGACATATGTGCACCCATGTTCATCACAGCATTTCTTACAACAGTCAAGAACTGGAAATATCCTAAGTGGCCATCAATAGGTGATTAGATAAACAAAATATGAAATACATACATAATGGAATACTACTCAGCTATAAAAAGGTGAGATTCTGCCATCTGCAACAACATGGATGGCCCCACAGGGGATTATGCTTAGTGAAATAAGTCAGAGAAAGACAAACAATGCATGATTTTATTCATATGTGGGAAATAATGAAACACAAAGAATGAAATCATTAAAACAAAAATAAACTTTAACATTATAAAAAAATGAAAAACTGTGCATTTACCATATATAAATCTGCTGCCCTGAAGTGAAAATACATATCTATCACCGTTATCACCCGTTATTTGTGAGACCTACATCAGGTGATTGTGCCTCTGGAAGCCTTGTTTGGTCTGTTCCTCCTCCTTCAATGATCAGCCTAGTTCTGACATCTTGGAGGTGGACTATTGCAGGAGCCTCAAAGCTGACCTTCTTACCTCCAACCCCATCCCCTTAAAATCATCCCCCAGGTCACAACCAAAGTGTTTCTCTGAGGCATAATTCTGACTGAACTTGAAGCTTTTCCCACTCATGACTCACTAGGTCCTCAACAAGCACACTCCCTGTTGCCTCAAGCTTCTTAGCTTTTACTGTTCCATTGCTTCTGTCTGAGTTGCCCTTTCTTTTCAAGTCCCTTAAGCCTGAGTCCTGCTATCATTTCCTGCACCACCTGGTTGGCTGTGTGTTCTCCCTTTCTCTTTGCTCTCAAAACTGTGGTTAGCTGCTCTAAATTCCTTGAAAGAAACATGTGTTTTATTCATTTTGTAATGCTTAGCACCTGACCTATTGGTAATGTAATAATAGTCTAAAGATAGAAAACTGTCAAAAATCATCAATATAATAGAAATAAGTTTGCCAGGTTTAGCAGATAACACAGAGGGCTCACAGTTAAATTTGAATATCAGATAAACAACAATTTTTTTTTTTTTAGCATAAGCATGTCCCAAACATTGCCTGGGGGCATAGTTAGACTACCAAAAGTTATATATTGTTAAACTGAAATTTAACTGGGTGTTCTGCATTTTGCCTGGTGACCTTCAATAGAAATTTTCAGCAACTTAAAAATTCTTTTAGTTTCCTTTATTAAAGGTGATCTTTTTAGTTGTATAAAAGTACTCTGAAACACGCCCCCAAAACATGGCGGCGAACAGACGCTAGGATCAGGCTTTCCTACAAAAAATCGATTTACGGAGAAAAATATCCCTAACTTTGAGAGCTGTCTCAAAGAGAACCGGATACCCTACGCAATACAATCAACCCCGGGGGTGCTTTGGACTTAAAAATAAACTGAAGAGTTGGAGTAAAGAGAAGAGAGGGGACATCTAATTCCACACAAAGGAGGAGCAGAGAGGAGAGATGGGTGGACCAGCTTCCCCTGAGAGCCACTGAATACAAGGTTAGAAAGTGTGGTGAGGTCGGAGGGCTCCGGCCAGCCGACTGGGAGCTCGACCCCCACTCACCCACCCCACGACCCCCCTCTCTTCCCTGCGTGGCAGCCCTGAGGAGCAGGAAAGCGGGAGGGTCACTGTGTCCCATCCCCCACCTGGGGCTAGGTAACATCTCAAAGGGGAGAAAGTCCAAGCAAGAAACATCCCCCACTGGTTGCTAGGTGATAGATTAGCCAGAAAAACCGGTTGGGCTGGAAAACCTCCTGCGGAGACCACCTCTTTCTGGGCTTTAGAATGCAAATGAATAGGAGGGGAAGGATGGAATT